>JAOWBC010000710.1:3003625-3029677 GCA_028566105.1 Hypoplectrus providencianus
TATATTTGTAAGAAGCTGTGAAATGAGTATGTTAATGTCTAGCGAGTGGTTTATTATTGGAAAAAGAACCAGGGTGCATATAATCCCTTGCATATTGCATGATAACATATTTGATTTGATACTAATACTTGTTTTATTCTGAAAGTGAAATTATGAACAGAGGTTTTTATTTGTAATAGAGTATTTCTCCTCTATTTAGTACAAGGCCTGAATACTGCTCCCAGCGCTGCATCTGCTTACAGTATTCCCGCTCCCGGTTGTGTACTGGTGTGTGGGGCCATGCAGGCCCCTTCAAAGCAATGTCTCTCCATATGGTGTGTGTGTGTGAGTGGGTCAACTTGCAGCCCAACTCTGGAGAGGGGGATTTTCTCCCTGCCCATTGTCTTGTCCACAGAGCCTGCGGAGAGAGCCTGCCGCTTTCAGGGCATCACAGCCAAGCCCCTAATATGGAAAATGAATGCATGAGCGAATACAAGGGTGAATAACTGAATGAATAACCAAAGACAATTTACATAATTGCACATAGGGTATGTATTTTCTAACGTTTGAGCGGCTATTTGCATATTCACACTCTATAGAAATTATTCAGTCAATACTGTAGATCCATCATGTAAATACAACTCCTTTGAATTAACGGAAAAACAGGGAGACAAAAAAGAACTCAAACAATAATAATGTTAATGATGTTTTATGCCCTCAGGAAAGATCTCCTCCCAGCCTCTAGAGCAATTGCTGTCAGATTAAGTGCGAGCCCTTAAATTCGGTTATGACATGTTTGCTTAGCAGGTAAATATTAGTCATAAAAAAAAGAAGTATTCAGTGTGTTCTCTCCTTTTTTTCTTTTTTTTTTTTTTCTTCTTTGCCCGCAGCATTGATCTCGAACAAACCATCTATTTCATCCATTTCAAATGTCAAGGGGTCTTTGTTTCACACGTGTGATCACAGTTTGCAGAAACTCCCCGCAAATTGTCGCCACTGCCTTGTTGCATCACTTGGAGTGCTGTTTTCCCTCACGTCTCCCTCTTTTGTGATCAAGATAGACATCGGGTTTATGCGTGCCGACATCTTTTGAACCGTTCCAAAGCGCCACCGTCACCTCACGTTCCTTTTGTTGTTGTTTTAGGCGGGATGAGAGGCCAGTTAACCTTCACATTGCTTGCTTGAGAATGAATGCAGGTTGGTTGGCAGCAGTGGAGGGGAGGATGCAGGGGGTTGAAGTGAAGAGAGTGGCAGATGAAGAGGGAGATGGGGAAAAAGGTGGGTAGAAAAGTGTTGTGCATGTGTGTGTGTTGACCTGCCTACCCTTCACCTTTTTGTCTCACTGTGTGGTGCTGTTGTGAGTGCTGGAGGAGGACATGTGAAGAGCCGGACTCTGGCCAGCAGAATGGCACCCCTGCCTGGGTTTTCACAACCCCCCTCTCCCTCTCTTTCACTCCGTCTTCCTGGCCTGCAGCTACAAAACACATATTTTCTCTGTTAGGGGGGGGCTGTTGGAGCAGAGGGGAACCAAACACATCAAAAGCCCAAGGATGGAGTATGTAGTTGTATTTGACCAGGTCAGTCAGGTTTTACACCACGCTGAAGAACGGCTCCCACACTTCCCTCAATCATCTCATTCTGCCTGCTCTCAGAGTGCCTTTATGCCTCATTTTGCTTGTCATACTTAAATTTCTCTTGTTTGTCAGCCATAATTCAGCATCTCATGAATTAGTCATGAGAATAACCGCTTTCATTTACAGGCTTTAACCTGTGCAAAAGCCTCCTTGGCTGACTTGGCAGCAGCGCACACACGCACGCACATATTGGGTAGGTGCTGCAAGCAGGAAGCGTGGAGCTGCGGTAGATTTGCAGAGCTCTGTCCACAAACGGGGGGAATGTAAATGAGATGGCCTGCAGTCCTGAGAGGGGGGTGTGCTGCTGATCACTGTCCACCACATTAAGCACCACTCATTCCCTCCTGCTCACACGCACAATCATCTCATCATATGCAAAACAGGAGGCTTCCAGTGTGAAAAACAACAACAGCCGCACTAATGAAACACTCGCTTTTAATGTGCTTCTGAGTAGCATGTCATTTGGTGAAGATGGAAAGATGTTGTGTTTTTTAAATGAATATCATCAAAGTGGACACTCGGCGAACATGAACACACGGTACAGAGCAGTGTTGCATGCTCTGTTGCTGGTTCAAGATGATTCAGGTTGGTACCACTTATTTTCATAAATCTGGCCATCATTTCTAACAGTCTTGATAACGTCCCACTCGATGGTAATAACTGAGATCTGGGAACACTGACAAAAATAGCAAGTTGGGGCAAGAAACACAAGCAGTTGAATGATGAGACTGTTTATAGACAATCTAAAAGTCTAGCCAGATGAAATCAATACTTACTTATGTTGGAAATAGTCCTTCATCGCACAGGAAAGTTGAAACAGGAAATTTGGCTTTGAAGGTAAATGGATGCTTCCAGTGGTGAGATCATTATTCCAACTATGTCTCTATATAAACTTTGTGCATATAAATGTAAATGTATGAGAAAATGTAATGTATGGATTCCAGTTGACTCTTTACAAACTGATCCCTGGTCAGTATTAAGTGGCAGAATGTTGAACCTGCAGTAGTCCATTAGACTTCATCATGTGGTTAATGTGTTTAATCAAACACAACTGTGGTTAGGTTTTAAGTGTGTTTGTGTTTTGTAACTTACATTGGTGGTGATTGATGAATATGATATGCAAGTAAGTTCATTAAAATGTCTAGTTCAGTGTTCAGTTGTGCTTTAGATTTTTAAAGGAGTTGGTTGTATATTTTCTCTGGTAAGTAATTTTACATTTCTGTTCAAGCCTGTTTTTCTTTTGCCTAAATTTTGCACCCAAAAGGGTAGCACAACTCAACTGAATGGATTCACTTTGGTAACCAAGCTAGGTACCAAACATTAGTATTAGCTGGTAGGTTAGCGAGGCGTCTATCCTTTCATCCAATTATGGAAACTTTTGGATCAGCAAAGAAAACAAAATGGTCTTGACCAAAATGCTAAATTCAAGGCCTTGAAACCACACTTTTAAAACCAATGGTTGATGTCCACATGTCCACTTGTCTTAACATTCCATGGTTGCCAAAAGTGTATTATTAAAGACAAAGAAAAGCAAATCAGATATGCTGTAAATTATATTTTTTTTACAAACATTTTTTAACTTTGCAGATATGTTCTCTGAAAGATTTCTTTCAGCACAATCAGGTTTACAGTTTAAATAAAATGCTCTACTGCTAAATACATTCTACTTTTTTTTTTCTTGAGAAAAGATGGCATTATCCTTTAAGAAGACTACAACCCTGATGAATTATGGAACCGTAGCTATAGATTAATGCTGGTAGCAGACACCTCCTGTGCTGATTTGTCAATTGATTCAGCTTTCGGTCACAGATGCAGTCGATAGGACAACAGAGAGGACTCTGACCCGGCAGAGATCCTTCAGTAGACTCATAATAACTTGACAGATTCTGACAATACCTCAGACAGCAGCAGCACATCAACATCCCATATTTATCCGTGACAAATACAGCAAAAGCCAACACTTCTTGTGTACTTTACTCAGATTTACCCTCCCGCTCAGCAAACAAGTGCTGCTGAGGTTATTTACAGCAGTTGCGAGTTCTGCAACGCTTAACACATTTGTACTCCCTGAATGCTTCATTTATTAAACTGTGTCGGCGCAATTTGTTCACTTAGCTACATGCCTACCTATTTGTTCCTTTACATGACAGGGTAGAGCTTCCTGTCAGGAGTGTTTTTGTTTCCTCTTAGCATGCTTCCAGCATTCAAATGTGCTGATCACACAGAGCGCACCCGGGCGGGAGAGGAAGAGAAGGGAAGGAGAGTAAGCAGACTGGAGTAAACAACGCTTTGGCTCTTTAAATAAAACATTTGTTTGTGATTGAGGCTTCATGATGTGAACAGCATGACCTGTTTTACTGGGAGTCTCTAAACAGCCAGCCCGTCGCCCTCGCAGAAACAGATCCCATCTCTCTACTCACAGACTCAGGGCCTATTTATATTGCATGAGAACAAATTTTTTTGACAACTTGAGTGATAGATTTGTACAAGGCCCAAATGTTTTCTTTTTCTGCCGAGGCTCTGTCTGAGTGACATAAATTGCTATTAATAAAAATTTTAACAATACATGGCAAATGAGTTTTTCCTGTTAACATGGTGAGCAGGAGCAAATGGGGCTTGTTGGGGGCTTCCTGGGAATAGGGGCACTGTCTGAGTCAACATTAGAGGGAAGCAGGTTGGGAGGACAGAAAGCATGCGGTGCTGTGTTCTGTGGAATAACATGAACACATGAACAGTTAACAACTGAGAAAACACATGCGAACTGACAGAGGAGACCTCAGTGAAGGCAATTCATTCATCATCTCTCACATGCCTGGTTTCCACTTTGCCCGAGCTGCAGGACATTCTTTAACAGTGGGATTTATGTTCAATCGATTGACTGCACCAAACGTTATGGACCTCTTTTCAGAAAGTACTCAGATTAATTAAATCCAAGTAAAATACATTATTCTTTATTGATTTCCTTTATTAAATCAATATCAATGACAGGAAAGAAGATACTCAGAAGATGAAATGAAGAGGTAGAGAAGAATTGTGACTTTTTATCCTTAAAAGGGCCAAATTATACAGATAGGGGTTTGCTTACCCATCAGTGTGACCCCGTTTACACTTGGTTTTTAAATGCATCCATGGTGATTGGATCACAGGCGGTCAGCTCTAGATACAACTATAAACAGGCTACAAGATACATGACTGGATCACTCATACTGATTGCCGAGGTGGTCTACAACACATTTGACCACATATATTCCACAGTGGTCAAGGACGTAACAGGATATATCTCATTAGAGCAGGCATGTGGTGGTCACTGGGAGCACCAACAGACAGAAAAATGGAGAGGAGCACTGATGTATACTGTTTGATTTGCAACTGAAACTGGAGATGTCTGATGTCAGTTTGAGCAGACGGCTCAGTCCAAAGAAAACTTGAGGACTATTTTGTTACGATACATGGCTGTTTATGAAGTTATTGCTAGGGATATGGTTGTCTGACATTAAAAAAATAAAAAATAAAAAATACACAGGATAATATCAGCTCCTCGTGGAAGTGGCTTAGGTAGGAATGAAATCCCACAGTGGTCAGCTGGACACCATAGGAGACGCATGATACAGGAAACGGCATTCTGTCGCTTCTGTCCACTTGTGATCTGTTTGACCCAGATGCATATAAAAACCAAGTTTAAACAGGGTGTGAGTGTGTATAATGTGTACCATAGGTCTGTAAAGCTTTTTCTAACACCTGAGGAATAAACCCTTGATGACATTATCAGCTTGGACAAATACGCAATCTCTGCACCACAAGCTGTTCATGTGGGGAGGACAGTCTCCTTTTTTACTACTAAACACCACCTTACTAAAGTCATTTTAGAATAAATCTATTAACACTGTAGTTAGCATTGTAGTAATAATGAGGTGTTAAAAACAAACAGTGGTTGGGAGGACATTAAGTGACCAACATAACTATCTCACATACAGTAGTTACCTCAGTTTATTTTACTTTAACTATCCAAGGTATGCTATGTCTAACCATGTACATTTTTTCCTCACTTTAGGTGTGTAGTTTTTCCCCTAAGCCTTAGGAAATTGACAGTTTCACAACTTTTGGGAGCCAATCCTATTGGTTAAAGCAGAAGTTAGGAGGGAATGACCCACATGGTCTTGTGGAATAAGTACTCTGATGTCTTACTTCAAGGAGCAGTATGCTCTGGTAGCCCAAGGTATCTGTATTTGACGACCCAAGAATGAGACTCAACAATCAGCTTTATTTAGTTTTGCAAGGTAGAATGTAAGTAGTGACTAAAAGTGAATGAAAAAATGTAGTGCAATAGAAATATAAAGTCAGAGGAAAAAATACTCAAGTAAAGGGTGCACGTTTTTATTTCTCAATCTTACTCCTCATTTCTATTTTAGTTTTTGTTCAGGCCTCATTAAAGGCTGGCTGTGCTGAGTTTAGGTTCCACACACACAGATACACAGACACACACACTGCATGAGGCCGACCAGGATTCCACAGTTGCCTCTCTATCTCCCCTCTACGCATTTCGCCTCTCACTTTGTGCTGAAATAATTAACTGTGTGCATGTTTGAAGGCGGGATTACAGTTGTCTAATTGTAGTGAGCGTTGTCATGGAGACTATCAGGCCATCGGTGAATAAACAGCCTTACTTGGCAGTGTTTGGCTAAAATGGGGCTTTGTGCAGATGTCAGACACAGATTTATGATGGTGAAACAGATTATATTTGGCAGGAAAATCAATAGGCTGACCACTCTGGACTGGCTGCTTATTTTGATAAACAGCTCTGTGGATGTAACCTGCCCAGAAGCTTGTCTCCTCATCTGTTTGCTCTCAGAGCGTGAATTAATGTAAAAGTTTACTTTCCAAAGTAGCATGGCTGGCTTTCTACTTTAAAGTTTTACACAAATGTACCCTTTACTGCTGCGAGGTTCATGAATATTTTGAGCCTGTCAAAATATATAGTACAACATTAGCAAGTAACATTGTTATTTTATTTATATTTATTTATTTTTAATTATTACTTACAGTCAAAAAGACAAATACATGATTTTCCTTTAGGTAACTTGAGTCCCATAAAAGAAATACTGAAAACAGTTTAAGACATCGATCAAAGGAAATAAAATGAACACAAAGCAGGTTTGGGTATCTCACTTTAAGGAAAGATCTCATTAAGTTGTCATGAATAATGACATCAAGCAGAATATATGGAAATAATTTGCAAACATCTGGAAAATAAGACACTAGTTTTAGAGTTTTATTTCATGACACTAAGAAGTGAAAGAGAAAAACACTGATGACAATAACATTCAGTTAAACCGTCAGTTAATGTTGAAGACATTATGGAGAGCACAGTTTTTTGTCAGTGGGGGAATAATCGGGGAATAGTTGTGGACGGGGAAAAGTGCAGTGAATTGACAGTAATACAGTGTTAACAGCGTCATAACCCAACAGAGCCAACATGTGTCGCAGTTGACGTTTGGAGGGAAAAGTTCAGTGAGGTCTGTATTAGCTTCTTATGACTTCTGCTTATGTCAGAGAACTGAGGGCTCTCTAACTCTGTTCATTTCCTAAACCTTACCAAGTAGTTTGTTACCTAAACCTAACCAGACTGTAACCATTTCACATTGTTATCCACATGTTTACAACTGAACTGCAATGTTTTGGTATAGGGCCTTATTGATCTCCTGCTGCTGGTAGGGGTGACAATTTGGTTTTATTATCCGGTTACACTGGTTTGGGTTGCATTAGAGGAGAGGAAGGGCTTACATGGTGGTATCGGTTGGTAGGAGTTTTTCGAGAAATTTAAAATTAACACATATTTTAATGAATTAGGGTAGGGTGGTAGCTATTAATGTAAATGTGGGTGTAGTACTATGTCCTGTTTTGGGCTGAACCAACTCCTTAAGAAATACTTTCACTGCTAAATGCTCCACTTTGTTATTGGGCTAGTTGTTAACTAAGTGTTGTTATGTGAATTAAATATTTTTGAAGAGGTCTTCATCACAGCAGCAGGTTGACTTGTAATAGTAGATAAAGCTCTGATAATGTTAATGGGACTCTGCTCTAGTCATGTGCGTTGGATGGAATTTAGCCTCCTTTATTTATTATTTTATAATCCA
The DNA here is from genome assembly GCA_028566105.1 of Hypoplectrus providencianus. Lineage (NCBI taxonomy): Eukaryota > Metazoa > Chordata > Actinopteri > Perciformes > Serranidae > Hypoplectrus > Hypoplectrus providencianus. The sequence continues at coordinate 3,011,373 of JAOWBC010000710.1, forward strand.
GTGATTTTCCTACTGTGACTAGTGTCTCCTGTGAATAAGGCCTGGAATAACTGGTGACCTTTAATTATTTATTGAGTTATTTCAAAATGTTTTAATCACATAGCTTTTCAGTAATATCCATATTAATATCTCTGCTTATTTTATACTTGTTGGGTCTCCATATAGTACATCTATGCAGGTGTTTTCACTTAATGTGCCTGTGTGTACTGTCAGACCCTGCTATTGGGGTAAGGGTTATCCTGATTGGCACGTCTGTGATCTCATGTGATTCAAGTTTATCTCCACCCTCCTTCAAACTGAACAGATTAATAAACCAGGAGTGAAAACACCCCTGTGTTTTCCTTACAGGCTGAAAGGAAGATTTAAATATCCAGCAAATGTTCACTAGAACACTTTATCATGTGTTGTTTTTCACTTAATAATAATTTCTGGACCAACACGCAATTGGTTTGAAGTATTTTTTTAAGTGAAGAAAGATCTCAATTTATTTGCACCAACATAATCAGGTTATAAAAAAAGATTAGAGCAAAACTTTGCTCACAATTTTCCAATTGCCTCATAGATGTCAGAAGCATATGTTTGTTCCTTCTTCTAAGGGAAGAAAGTATTTTTTCTTGGCCTGCTCGTATTTGGAAATCAAAATTACCCAACATAACAGCTGCATGAATTACTTGAAAAAGCGTCCAGGGGGAGCTTCAGCTCACAACAGGCCCCTGTAGGACAATTCAAATCGACTGTGAAGACAATAGAGCTAGATGCTCTTGGTCACTGTAAATGTCTTATGTTTTTATCAATGCTGTGCCATTGATTTCATATAACTCAAGCTGTGTGATTTTATAACTGTGTAAGAAGGTTGTCACCATAAAAACAACATGAATTCTCACTTGATCTACACAGTGTTTTGTATGGAGGTTCTATAAAACAAAAACCAACCACTTAATCCGATATTCCATCGATCCATCAAACTGCCACTAAGTAACAGAAGGTGAAGAAGGATGATGAATACTTCCCACCAAGTGAAAATCTTAAAAATACATATTAAATTGCTATGTTTCAAATATAAAATGTCCAAATCCAAATAACAAGGTCAATATAAAATTATTGGAAATTATGTATGTGTGTTATATATATATCATTTAAAAAATGATAAAGGTTAAATAATTATGAAAACCTTTTTTCTGTTTTCTATTTCATTTATTTATTCTTGTTACCTTTTTTGTGGGACCTTAAGTCTTAAAAGAAATCTTCCAGGATGCTGGATATTTGGGTTGGAGGAATGCAGCTATCTACCATCTGATCTGAGGCCCAGAGGTACTCCAGCCCTCCCTGCAATCAACAGTTAATCCCCGTTCATACAGAATAAGATATGTATTTAATAAAATGACTTTCCACACACGGAAAGCCTGCAAACTTAAAACGAGTTCAGTTAACAGTCAGGAGAAAAACATTCCAGGAACAGGAAGTCAATAACGCCGCTATCCCCCTCAGGGTGCACATTACCATTGTTGTGAGCCAGGTTAATGTACTTCAAACAAGGTTTATTATATACTGCAGTGCACAATAGTGAGGTGAGGAGCGTAGCGGCCATGTGCTGTAGGTGAGAAAGGAAGCTGATCACTTCTCTCAACCTTTTCTGTGGTTGTAGGCTGGAATGACTCAGCTGCACTACACAAATGTGTGTTTGTGACACAGTTTGTTGGTGCTGGTTCTGACTCTCAGCTGAAGCTGTCTGTGAAACTCACTGTGGTGATATCATGGTGGATGTAAAAGGGCACTGAACTGTATTACTCCCTCTTGTAGCTTAAAACTAGATCATGCTGGACTGGTTTTTACAGCTTATTAACAGTTCCCTTGTGGTTGGGTTTCATTAATAAATGGATAACAGAAAATCTGCAGCTAGGCCATAAATCTCAAAGCAGACATAAACAGTTAGTTCATAACCGTTTTTTTTTTTTTTTCTTTTCTTCGTCGTCGAGGTGTGCAAACCATTCCCTAATATCTGTATCTGTCACTCTGACAACTTGTCCGGACTTGTTGCAAACAATTTCTCAATGGATTTGTCAGATCAAGGAAAAGGAAAAAAAACAAAAAAAACACACGTGCATATTCTTGTCAAACATGACGTGAACATCATAGTTAAACAAACATTCACTTAGTTTTCGGTTCACCAATATTTGTATATTTAGGAGTCACTATTTATGTTTTAATTATTTACAGGACCTTATTGTATATATGTAGCTGTTAACAAATATATTTCCTGCTAGTTGTATTCATAAGGAGCACATCTTTATCCTCCTGCTTACCCTCTTCTATTGGGAGGTAGGGTTGCTGGTATGTTTAAGGGGAGATAGAAGGTCAGCAGAAGATGCCACATAAAATTGGTGAAAATCATCTGAATGGTGGGAAACTGAAGATTAATTTGAGATGCTTATCAGCACTCTGACTAGATGTTGTAGGCATAAGTCTGTCATATATATCAGAAAAATGTATTGTTTAAATAAACAGTGAAAGTCATATTTGTCAGAGTGATGATGAAAGGGCAGGTTTGACTGCAGGCTTCAATCACCTCAATCAATCACCTGAACTGTCTTAATCAGCTGATTTGTCATATCGGGTTATGTTTGGTTGGAAAAAAGAAAAACCCTGAAGCTGCATGACTCTTTCATGACCAGATTGACACCACTGGTAGCCTGTAAGGGCATCGAAAAAGTTATACGAGTATATAAAGGGTGCTCCCATGCTCAATTTGTATGTCACAAGTTTTTAAAACAATGGGCTACCCTATGCCTCACATATTTGATGCTAAATTTGACCACCTATTACCACTCAAAAATTGATAAAAATGGGAGACAATATCTCAAATACCCATTGAAGTCATCAACTAGCCAACACCAAAGAAGAACCCACCCTGGGTTTTTAAACCAAGCTATTCTCAAATGTTGGTTCTGTCTGGAAGCTGCTGAGAAATCCCCTTGTTGTCAGAATACTTGGGTTTTTCCAGGTTGTTTTATGGTAAAGTTTTATGAAAAAAAAAAAGTCTTACTAAAAATGGCTGCCACGGAGGCTAACATAATTATAAATGAATACATTTCCCAGCTTTCCAGTCTCACCTAATTTAAGCAATTCCAACACTCTTTAGGGGTCCCAGTTTTCAGACATATAATAATAGGTGAAAATAACACATCTTACTGCACTACAATAAACTGCTTGATTAAGGAGAGACTTGTGGATAACCATAGAACCCATTTTTCATCTTGAAGTCAGAGGTCAAGGAACCCCTTTTCAAAATAAGATAATTTTGCCTGTATGAAGCATTATTTCATAATTTAGCTCCCTTTCCAACAACTTAGAGGACATGATTGGTACTGGTCTCTTAGTTGGTCTAGTATGGTATGGGCTGATATGATTCCAGCACTACAGTACAGCAAAAAGTAGGAACCACCTCTTATGTTAGGTATATTAAAAATATTCTGCTCTCTTTTATCATCTTTTGACCCTGCTCTTGCTGCCCACTACAGCCCACGTTGGCCCATGGACTGGAGTCACCCGCCCCACTCAGCGGGCCTGGGGTCCAGGAGGGGGCTTTTAGGCTCTGCCGCTACACTGAGGGGCCTGCAGCTCATTAATATTGCAAAGGAATAAAGTAGGCTGGTGGTGAAGGACAGGAGTACTGAAGCCTAATCAACCGTCACTGTGCTCCAAACAAGGAGAGTAACGGGGATATTGATTTAAGGATACACTTTGCCATAATGGTTAATAAATAATGAGGAAATACATGGCTTATTGCACATCTTAAAGAAGTTTACCAATGCTAGAGGAGATAAATACATCTGATAATGTGTCGTGCAGGACTTTGAGCCTGAGAGAGTCGGTCAGTGAGGAACACCACAGCTCTTGGTGGACAGTTTTATCTCAAGGGTCAAAAGCAAGAATGACACTTGAGCCTTTCACTGGACGGCTGTGGTGACCATAGCTTCCCCTTTATCCTCTAATGGACTCCTGATCATTGTTTCTTGCAGACAACAGCTGAGGAATGTAAGCTGCAGCTCAAAGAGATGGAGATATTACCTTTATTTCAATTATAAAGTACACTGGATATGACTGACTTTGAACACAGCGGGGGCGCTGCAGCCCTGCACGCTTTTTGTTCATTATGCTGTGCTACCTCAGTGATGGCCTACCGTGCCGCAATAAAAGACCAATGAACGGTGCACATCCTGTATTGATTTGTTTGCTGAATATCATAGTGAATTTTCAGATGTATTTATAATGGCCTTATTAAAGCAGGCTTTGATGTAAAGATTACAACAATAACAGAACCCTCTGTGTTGTTTGCAACTCAGACCCACTGTGGTAAAAAATGTCAATATTAACCTGAATTTTCAGGAGCATTCAATTATTTTTCCTTTTAATCATAAAATGTAATCACCTGCACTGGTGGGGGATGGGCTCTGTGTGCTTATTCTTTTCTATCATTGATGCAGAGCCGTCTATCCAATGGTATTGCTCCACATATGACTTTTTTTTGGTAAATGAAATATTCTATTTGAAATACAAACAGCTTTAATTATTGAAACTGACACTGAATTTGACTTTGAAAGACTGTCAGCTGTTGACATTTGATAAAGAAACACGGTTTGTGAGGATTTCTGTGCTCTTGTGTGATGAAGACATTATTTGGAGGTGACTCTCATCTCTTGTAAGAGTTATTGAAGCGGGCGAACACAAAGACAAGTGATCTGATGAATTGCTGATTAGCGTGAGAGGGTTTTAAGTAAGGATGAGGATCAACTGTCTTTGTGCTTGTTTTTTTTTAAATGATGTTCAAGTGGAGTCAAATGAAAGAACAAATAAGAAAGACAATATCAAGTGAAACTCAAGGGACACTCAGTGTCACATTATTCATCAGTAAAAAAATAAAATTGCCAGTTCAAGCGTTACCAAATTCAAATGGGGAAATCAAAGAGGAGATAAATTGTAGCAACATTTGCTGGACAATAACTGCACGAGGACAGTGAGGTAAATGGCAGTTATCATACACAATGAGATCTTTTATCTGGACTAAGACACTTGATAAGGAATACTTCTCGGTTTAAGAATTCATATTATGGTTGGTTTTTAAAGGCCAAGGACATATAATGGGTCTTTAAGTAGGGAAAGCAATGTGAGAGAATGTTTGGTGTCTCTAGTGCACTCTCACAATATGAACTTTAGGGTTACAGCAGCTTGTCTCTAGGGCAGTATCCTCTGAGGATACAGACAGCTGAAACTAGTCACTTCTGTGAATGTGGGGCTAGTTGGTTGTTTAAGATTTTATATACAACAAATTTAACCCTCTTTTGTTCATTTCTAATAAACAGGGATAAAGTCCCTACATTAATTTGACCCTTGCTTTGTTTAGAACAAAAAGAATCCCAGTTAATGAAAACTGGAACGACAAAAAAAAAAATTGCTTTGAATTATTTCAAATTTTGTGAAATTAACCATTTTCATTTCATGTGTTGATTGAACTTATTAAGCCAAGCAAAACCTTCTGCAAATAGTCGTAATATTCATGCCAACTTTGGCATTGGTTTGGGCATATCTACTGTATTTTCTTGGCTCTAAAAAGGACCATACCTTGAGGTCTAATATGATAGGCCTGAACAGAAAGAGATGTAAAGCAGAAGCCAACTTTGTCCAGTCCAAAAGGCACATACAGTATTTGTTCCCCAGCCAATGTCAAGAGTACAACAGCTGTACCTCAGAGTGAAGTCACGGCCTGCTCTATCTTCTAGCAGGTTATTTCAAGTCACATCGCTGAACTTCCATACATCATGTTTTTATATTACCAACACAACAATGTCACTTCCTGTAAAAATGTCATCCTCTTAACTACTTTACCTTTTGCATTAACTCTGTGAGTGCACTGGGCTTTGGTTTTCTGGGGGGCATTCGGTGTCAGGCCAGTTTTTCACAACACAAACTGTCATCCCCCATAGTACTTCCTGTTTATTCCAATTCAAGGTGGCGTTTGCTCTATGACTTTAATGCTCTGAACATTTGGTTTAATGAAATGACACACTGTCCTGTTGCTTTATCAGGAGTGAGAGCACGGTCACTTGAGCAGCTAATGAAAGCTGACATCGGGATTGAATCAGTATTCATGAATTTGCCATGTAGCTGACACAAGGCTACTGTTTAGGTATTACAAACTCTAAATAAATGAACACTGAATTGCTGGCGTGTCTTCTTCTTTAAACTGGTTGCAAGTTTTATGTAAATCTGAAACTATATGAATAGATACGCAGTGAGTCACATGATTGAAATAAAACCATGTTTTTCTTGTCATCTGGTGTGTTTTTGTGCAATTTCATGGCCATTCTTAACAAATCTTCCCTTCCTCTGTGGTTCATATACATTTTTGTTGTCCATATTTAGGCGAAGTTGGTTGAAATGCAAAAATATCATTTGGCTTGGCAGACCTCTCTAGGTAACCAGTTGCTACTGCCTTCTGCCTTTATGTATGAATATACAGAAACAAATTCACACTCCTTATGGATCCAGTCACTTGGAATTACTTAGTGAGACAATTTATAAATGCTTCTTCCTGTTGGACAGCATATGCATACCTGTTTCAAATCAAGTCTGTAGGATCTATGGTTATCTTTAGTTCTTTAGACATGGTGAGATGTTTTATCTTTAGCTTTTCATGAAGTCCACAATGACTTCATGCAGCTGGAGGTTATTTGCTGAGAAACATGCTGGTGTGAAGATGTGATGAAGCTACAGATAGCAATTCAACAGGGACTGTTTCCCAGACCGTTGCTGAGTCGGGCTTCCTCTCCCAGTCTGATTGAAAGACAGCTTCTCAGCTGCCAACAAACACAAATGACTTTCTCTGTTTCTCATTGTGTTGATGAGGTGCTGCAAAGGTGCAACGTTTTGAGAAGCCAGAGTAAACTGAGCCGTGATTGCTGGAAATGATTCCATGAGAGCTGATCAGCCGTCCCCAGCAATGTTCAGCTGAAGCACAGTTCCACATTAAACTGGAGCTGTGAAACAGTTTGACTTGTCCAAATATCATTCATACATAAAAAATGACCATGCTGTTAGTAATGTTTTCCTTTTTATGGAGTCTGTGGCACCAAAGGTTATTTTACAGTCAGAGTTTTTTTCCAGACTTCTTGTGTCTTACATAAAACCCCCCACACACAGCGCATGAAAACATCAGTAAAATTTAAATATCTATAAATCGTTTTACTCAAGAAAAGCTGATGGTGCAGTGAGAGAATAGAAGAGTTTTTCTCTTTTCGCAAGTGAAGACGATACAAAGTTCTTCTGAAGGCAGTGGTTTTCATCAGTGGTGTGCTGCACGCCAGCGGCAGGGGCACTGGTTTGGCTGCTTCACCAGACAGGAGACAGAGGGAGGGCAGGTCGTACATTTGTATTAGTTTAGAATTTCATACATCATTAGAGAATAGACTGACTGCATTTATCCACAGCTGTACTGTGCTCTGCCAAGAGGACGCCCCCTCTGTCATATAGCCTGAAAGACACAACTGAGTTTCTTTTTTATCAGGGTTGAGCAGAGTAAATGAATGAAACAAGCACAAATAATGTACTTTTCTCAAGTCTAAATATCATCTGAGTGAGATGTGTACGTATCCGTACTGGGAAAGGAAAATCCTCTTTTGGGTAGCTGCTGCTCCCAATAGTTCTCTTAATTAACTTATCTAGTGATCAATAAGATTGGTTTTAAGTTTAAAACTGAGCTGGGTAATAGCTGCAAATAGCTAAATAATGAGAGCAATTTCTGATCAACATATATAAACTGCAGGCTGAAAATATCAGTTTCTGGATTCTATCTACCTGAAGCCACACCCACTTTTGGATGAAGAAATGCACATATCGAGTACAGATACAGATAAAGATAATTAAGTGGGTTTAACAGATAGCGTACCGTTGCCCATTCTTATTTCCATAGAGCTCTAGTTGTTAGTCATGCAGTCTCCTGCTAAACAGTCAAAATCACAACAACGCCATATTGGCAGGAAAGTAAGAGCACTGCTGTAGAGATGGCCTCCAGCTGTTGTACCATAATTACAGGTTACAGGTTATTAAAAAGGTATCATTTCATGTATGAGGCGGTCCCTTTTAAAATGTATTCAGTTATAGTGTAGTTAACCTTTAGTAAACCCTATTACTATTATACATTTTTATCGTTATCTAAAGATAATGTTACTAACTACACTTAGTTTAGACTATGTAGCTAAAAGTTGCGCACATAATTTTTTTTCCTGTTTTCCCCTTAAGTGACACTTACAGTTCCAGTGATGACAAAGCAACGGTATTGTTAGACTCCAAAGTTAAATATTCATTAGGAATTCAGATGTAATCCATTCATACACTTCCAGGGTTTTTTTTAGTTGACTAGTCAATTACCTATTTTTCACGTTTATTATTTCCAAGTTACCGGTTAGTTAAGTTACCTACTGTCCTTGGAATTAAAGTGCACAATCAAGTCTGACGGCTGAAAAGGGATATTGGTGCTATTCATTTTCCAACCATAATGGCAGCGTAAACCAAAAGGAATCACGTGATATCCAGAGCTTTCTGAACATAAAACAACAGCACTTCTTGTAACATGGCACCTTACATGCTCGTTTCATGAAACTCCACTGTACACAATAGCACTGACAAACAGCAGATTAAGCTCGCCAGAGTGAACTCAATCCTTGTGAAAAATGTGCTCATTTGGAGGGTAAATTAAAGCAACAAACGTAAATAAATAAACAATTCACTTTCTCCAAAGACTTCATTCTTCCACATTTCAAACACCACAGCGGCTAATTATAGCCTTAAGTCAGGCTCTTTGATGCATTTTCCCTCAGCAGGAATCCCTGGCTTTCTTTTCCTGGAAGTGCTTTTCTGTCAGTCCTGAGGTAAACTGCCCAATGGCGCACAGCAGGCTCTGATCACTCTGAGCATATACTGCATTTATTCTTGTGTGTTTATGTTCATCTAAGAAAAAGAAAAGATGACCCCTTACTATGTTGTCTACATTATGAAATGGAACCAGAACGAGCACTTCCACAGCCTGCACTGTGTGCACGTTCTGGACTTTGAAGCTCTACAGAAGCAGCCGCAACCCAAGCTGCAGCAAAAATAATACCTTCCTGGTTAAAGTTGTGGACTCTCAGTGGTGTGTCGCTCCACGTCTGACATTGGCAGGCCCTCTGCGTGTGTGCTGCACGAGCCCAAGATCAACAGCGAAGAAGGAGAAACCACCCTGAGCGTCGGCAGGCCGCTGCTGTTGGGCCCGTCACATGCAGGAGGGCTGTCACACTCAAATGCACGAAACTGTAAACTTGTCTAGCCTATATGAAAAAGCTTGGGAGGGGAGACGAAGGAGGGAGGGGGAAGGGGTCTTGTGTTCATGCAGGGTGGAAGTGTATACCCTGGGCAATGCCGTTTCCTCTTGGCTCCCTTCCCGGTCTGTCCTCAAGCCCCACACCCCGCGCAGGCATCCAGGCCGCCTCACATGCAAAGAAGTGTAGCGGGGGGTTCACTCCGAGGCTAGAAAGGTTTCTCCGAGCAGCGGTGACGCAGCTCCATCGCGCTCCTTTCCTATTAAAGTCAACCCAGGGTGACATATGACATCCAGACATGCAGGAATAATTGTTTTCACTGATGCTCCCTGACGATGCCTCGTCCATGTATGAGGCTCCTTGTCTCGGTGGACCGCCGCTCATGTGTTTCCCATCAGGAAAGTCTGTGGTTACCTTCCTGATTTTGCTGGACTGGAAAAACATAGCTAATATGGTGTGATCTGGAAAAAGCTTTGATGCAGGGGCTTTACAAATAAACCTCCGAATGCCATATGGTTTGCATTCATCTCTTAATTTATTTCCTATAAATGTCTATTGAATATTCTGCGGAGCCAACATGTGTGTAACCAGACTTGGAAAACAGAAGGCCGGGGAGAGTAGTTTGTGGCAAAGTGTGATTATTATGATTTGTCCTTTTTTTTTTTCGTCTTTTTCCTCCGTGCTGCATGATAGATGGGTTGGAAAGTCCTTCCAAAACAAGCAAACAAGAAAACATGCAAACAATTCCCTTGTGAGCTCAACAGTTCCCGGCTCACCTTACTGTGCCAGGCCCGACACAAAGAAAATTCCACTCAAAGAGCAATTAAAAAGTAATGAGTGTAAGCTTTACCATGACTCATCAACTGACAGACTTTTCCCTATGAAGTTGGATATTGGGTTACCACTGACAGAGAAGTCAACAGACAGCAGGCGTCCAGTGGTGGAGGACATGGAAGTGAGCTTTTCCAAGCGCAGCAGACTTTCCTACGGTGGCTTCCAGCACGGTGTAGATACAACCTGCTTTATGTGTGAGGATTTCACTGCGACTATACAGGGAGCCCAACATTTGTCATCAGCAGCTGCCTGTGTGGGTGTCAGCTTCACAGAACACACTGCATTTTGTTCCTACGTTATGCTCCGAGCCATCAATGCAAAAAAAAAAAAAAAAACCACCAAGAAACAAACATGTCAAACGTTTCATTTCACAGTTGCGGTCAACAATAAACTAACAATAGACACTTTTTCCACTTCCTGGACCTCTTCCATGATGATGTGTTTAATCTCTGCAGCTGTGAGAAAAACTTGCAGGAAGCAGCCCGTGTGTCGGTGTGAGTTTCATTTTCTGCCCACTAATATTCTCGAGAAACACAGCACAGAGTGTGAGGAAGTGCAAGTCTGAACAAACAAAATCAAATCATCGGTATAGATAGAGTGAGCGCACAGGACGCTCAACAGCCGCCTCAGAGAACATGTCACATGCCATTTGGTGGAAACTTTAAGCCAAAATGAGACATTTTTAGCACGTCTGAGGCTTCTGGCAGTGTTAGTGCCACGCTGTGCTGTATACAGAGCAGGGAGCTATTAAAGGATGCACTTGCAGCATGTGACACTTAGCAGCACATGGTAAATATGTACCAGACAGAATATTCATGCCTGTCCCCCTGGTCCCTCCAAATGCATTTTAGTCCGAGATAGTGGAGTCCTGTATTTACTTTCAGCGGGGTGAGAGGAGGAGAGGCTATAATCACTGATTGAAATGTAAATGTGAGGTAGCTAACTGAAGTATTAAGGGCCAGCGAGCGCGCAGAGTGGAGATATGAATTACAATCTGTCCGACAAATTTTTCTCATTGGACATTATGTAAATGGAAGTATAAGTGACTGGTAGTATTTGAAACAAAAATCGATGCAGGAGGCGATAAGTGAGAGTGGTTGACAGAGTGGTTCTGGATATCCACAGATATTTTAAATTCAGGGATGATAATTTGATCATGCAAAGTATATTCATTACATAAGGGCCCCTGCATGTTAATAGAAGATGTTCTGCGAAGTTAATATTGACAATAGTTGATCATTTAAAACTAGACGTTCTAATCACAGGATGTTTTCTGATTTAAAGTTTGACTTAAAACTGCATGTGTTTAAAAGATATCATGATTTGTTGATCCTTGATGTTTAAAGCAATGTTTTTAATTAAGATAAAATGACCTAAATTCATGGCTCAACAGTATGCTCTGTTGCTAGCTTTTCATGTATAGATCATATATGAAGATGTCACCTCCCAAAAAGTTAAGACAAAAAATGTTTAAGCCCGTAGTCATAAATCCATGTTAGCAAATAATACATGGGCCAAACTAAAAAAGATGATTCAGGCAGTCTAGAAAGTTCATCTAAAGCTGAAATATGTTGAGGTGATAATTTAGATTTCCGTTTTCCGGCTTTTTGACACTTTTGAAAAAGGGGCGCAACATTGTTATTGATTATTGAGCAATTGGATGGAGGGGCAATATCACGGCTCTCCTGCCAAGACTCTGGCTCCAAATGATGTCACCAGTGCAAGATGGCAGCCACGTAATCCAGGCTTCATGTTTGCACAGTGGGAGGAAGTAGAGACATGGATGATAATTTTTTTTTTTCGTGTTGCTATGTATTTATTATTCACTTTTAACCATCCTTAAATAAAACAGATATGCCTAGCCTGGACCATAGCAGGATAAATGATCAGTTATTTGGTGCAGGATTTGTGTGGACAAGCAAAATAAATAGTAATCACTGAAGAGCTTCACAGACAGCTAATCAGCTGGAGGGCTGATGTTTGTCATAAACTGGTTGCTGTAAGTTTTCACAGCCGGCCTGGTCGTCTTCAATTGCCCTGACCCATGAAAGTTAGATAGCTAATACTAGCTGGCCCCTTTCCTTCACAGAATGTGGGACAAACACTAAATGAACTACGCAGGAACTGCTGATGTCATCAGTGTTTAAATAAAAATACATAAAAAAGAGGATGTTATTTAGAATTAATGCTAATGGCAGCAAGCTAGGCTAGTCCAAAAGGCTGAATGTTGACACGGATGACTAGCTTGCATTGCTCATCAATGACACTTGGAAGTAGAAACAAAAACATGTTTATATGTTATAAGACCATGCATTTTGACACTGTGGCAAAAATGGTTGCAACTAAAGAGTCACTGTACCTTACTGAGCAGGATTTAAATTTAAAGGCCCCTGTGGACAGAAGTGTTGCTGTTTCCACAAGCACCATGATTAAAGATATTGATCCGGCTGCACATGCATTTGTTTTTGGAAGGAAGAAAGAGAGAGAAAGACACAATTTGTTTTATTGCTATTTAATTTTTGCCAGCTATTTGCATCTTGAAAAGTATTTCATTAATAAATACCTGTATACACATTACATACCTGTCTAGGAGGCTGATGGTTGGGTTTCATGTTCTTTCAAAATCCTACAGTTTTCTTCATCGATTCAATGAATTTCAATTTTATACCCATACTTCCATCACTGTCTCTGTTAGCTGTATTTATTTTTATTTATTTTTTTGTTGTTTTTCTATGCTAATTCTTAGTATCGGCCAAATATAATATCAAAAATAAATTTCACCCAAGAAAAATTGCCTCCTGTTTCTTTTCAACTTCCTAACATACTACTGACTGCTAAGTTCGCCTGGGAAAATGTAAACATAGACTCTTCCGTTCTGCATGCTGTAAATCATTTTGTATTATTTCACTGACCAAGTGGCAGGCAATAAGAATAACTATATATTAATAGCCAGTCTTCTCACTGATGGTTTGTTCGTTATGTAGGTCATACTCTGGTTTTAAAACAACTGTTTCATAACCAGTTAAGAACTCATTGTAGTTGCTTTAATTTAAAGAACAGACACTAAAAAGGATTCAGAAATAACATCAAAGTGCAGTCTTGCTTGACAGTTTTATCTCTTTCCTCCTGTTTAGAAATGGAGTAGCCTTGACAGGAGGGGGAGGGATTAATCGGGGTGGACCGGCCCGGTCTGCACCCAGCCCAGTTCCCCGTCTGTAAACAATAGGGGTGTGGATTAGTTTGGAAACAATGTGTTTATTTAAAAAGCCCACTTCCTGTATGGACTCAGCAAGTCTCCCATTAATTTTATTGGCGGCGGCTCGAGTTCTGAAAATCATTGTTTAGAGGGGGGAAAAATACAAAAGGAACACATTGCATCAGCACTTGGTTCCTGTGTGATAGGACGACAGCATTAATAGAATTGGTACTCGCTATTTGTGTGTTGTTTAATCATGTGGAGGGATCTTACAGTAGTCAGAGGGGAAAACAAATGAGGAAACATTTCTGTGTTTTTGTTGAGAGTTTTTGGCATAAGCTCACTGCTGCGTGCTGTACGTGTTCAGAATTTCACGGAGAAGAGGAAAAAAAAAAAAGAAAAAAAAAGACAAACACAGTTTTTCTGCTTAGTCTAAACCGCCATGAGCGGTCTACAGAATCCGCCTGCAGGGGCTGAGATTCAGCTGAGGGCTGTGGAGCCCAGGAGCGACGCCCACCATCCCCAACTGCCCCAAAGCCACATCCTGTCCAAAAGGAAAAGACTTGCACTTTCTCCTCAGGAGGAACACATGCATTAATGTGATCTCAATTACCCATAAAGCATTCCTGCAGCAGCACTCACACCTCTCGGCCTCATTCGGAGGTGGTCACATCCTGCCGTACACATGCGCTTTAACTGGAGCTCATCCGATGGCTGCCGTGGAAAGTTTCGATGCCTCCCGAGCAGAGAAACAAACAAAACTGATGATGTGCTGTTACGCCAAAGCAATTTTCGCGATACTGAGTAGCCCCGGTTGAGTCTATGAGTTCATTTCTGAGACTGACAGATATGAGGGGGGATGAAAAAGCATTAAGAATAAGCAGTGCAACCTCAGCCCCATCCAGACGCGTGCTCAGAGGCCAGAGAGTAACAGGTAAACTCGGGGGAGGGTGGTTAAGCCCTAGTTAGGCATGTAAATCCCACCCTTTACAGGCAAAGCGCTCCAGTAGATCCCTGTCAATTTCCTGCAGCTGTGCTTGGGCGGATTTACATGAATACACTCTATCACTAGCGCTTAGCCTCCTGTGTTATACATTCACTTTTTTGGGGGGGTGGATTCTAAAATTGGTTATTTTCTTTTTTTATATATACTTTTTTTTGTCTTCTGTAAAGAAAGAATGGTTTTATTTACAAGCCACCCGGCATGCCTTCTTTTGTAAATTGACTCCTCAGTTTTGTCCACGGGCCAGGCACGAGAAGGTTAGCTGCCTGTTTCCTGATAAGCTGGCAGAACCTATCAACCCCGGCAAGAAGATAGTGCTCTGTATTTCTGTCATGCTTTATCATCAGCTGGGGTGAAACTAAACCGGTGTTAAGCGAGAGTAGAGGGACCATTTCCCTGGATTACAGGCGTCAACTTTAATTTCAAAGACCAATGGTGTATCCAGGGAAGGTGCAGGCTTCGCTTGCCACAGATTGGCAGCGGGCTCCTGATAAGGACCCAGCAGCGTTGTTCGCATTCACCACGGGGGCCTATTGATCTCCGAGCCGCTGGTTCATTTCATAAAATACAAGGCAAATGGTGTTAGAGCGGCAGTATGGCTCCCTATTCACCAGACACACTGCGTCCTGTGCCAAGTTGTCTCGGCTCTGTGCTGTGGCGAACAGGAAGCGCGCGGCAGGAAGACAGCGTATTTGTCAGGAGTCATTAAGGAAGGAGGTGACAGTTCAAGCTCTCTGCTCGTAGAATACAGAGGAAAGAGGAAAGATGCTCTTTCTTTACAACAAAGAGGAGTCGGGTTACAACCAAAGTTTTATTCGGCTCAGTGTGACACAGTGCTGGAATGTAACTCAGTACATTTAGTCAAGTATTCAATTATTGTTTGTAAGTATAATTTTGAGGTAATGGTAACAAAGTTCTGCTCCACTCAAAAATGTGTTTTCTCCTGTTTCTCTCATCAAAAATGTTTGGCCTGGAGTATACTGATGAATCTTTGCAAAGTGGGAGATTGAGACACACTCTGTGTGTGTATATGTCACTAAACACTGAAACAACCTGTAAAAGAAACATAAAAACCTGTGGTACACAGAGTGAAAACACTTTAACATTGTAGCAAATCATATTATAGGTTTCACAACTACTGACAGTTACAAGCTTATAAGCTAGCAAATATAAAGAATCTCACTACTCTTCCACAGGTCAACCTCACATATGAGCAGCGGTGATCAGCGAGGGCAAAGGCCACATCCAGAATTTCTCGACTAGGGAGGAAGAGAAAGAGTAGAGTAGAGTCGATGGAGAGTATTTCTGAGTCCTATCTGCAGCATTATATCCAGCAAAATATAGCGCCATGTCCATTTAGTGCATCACTACATATAATCCAATAATATATTAAATTGGTATTTGAAAAGAAAATAGACATCATATATTTAAAGATGGCATTACAGTAAAGTTATGTTATTTTCTGTTGTATTTTCTAAACCCTCTTAGTCATTATATCCACTATCCTGATGATTATATATCATAAACCTAATTGTGTAAATATTATGTGAAACCATCAATAGTCAGCTCGATAATCTTATTGAGGTATTTGGTTAATTCACCATAATTCCAAACCCTATAAAAATATCATATATATGAGCCAAAATTTCAATATGTATCAATGTTGATTCTTTTGTACTTTCAATTACATCAGATCACAGGATTTATACTTCGTATGTGTACACGATGGTGTTGCTACTCCAGTAAAGATGTGAGTATTTGTTCTCCCCCTGGTGATCTGCTCCCACTGGTCAACCTGAGTTTAAAGCAGAGCTATGGTTTGGAATATCAGCGTTCACCATCCCATATTAAAATTCACATCCACATATTGAGCATTTATTCATATTGAAATGTCTCCTTACTTTTTTTTTTTTTTTTCCAACCAAAACCAAATTTATGAAAAGCATAATCACAACATGAGGGCCCTCTTATTTTATTATCAGTGGGTGTTATTATTAGAAAACCATTTCAAATGATATGTCACATGGGAACAAATATCATTTACAAACCACTAATGACTTGCAAACACTCCTCTAGCCTCCGGTGCAGAATGACGCCTTCTCACAGTGTGTGCTCGGCTCGCCTCTCTACGGGGACGTGCGGTGGGACGCTGCACGCTTTCAGAATCAAACAGAATAAACAGGAAGACCTCTGTCTCTCAGCACAGGCCATACAGCGGCAATAACACATTAATTCTTAAAAATCAGCCCATTTAAACCTGTCATTACCACAGCCATCTAATGGTTTTTAAAGGTGTGTGTTTGTTGCAAAAATTCAAATGAGACACTAAAATATGTACATATTCTCTGCAGAGATGGATTAGGTTTTAGATATTAATAATTAAGCAGGCATTATTATTATTACACTTTACATCTTCTGGGTGGATCAAACTCACCTCACTGCTGGACTGCTAATAATGAGTCATCAATAAAACATTCTCATAATGTCAGGGAGACACTTGTGTAGATGCACGGGTCTAATTTTACACGGGCCGGCTTGGTCATTAGTTCACTTTGGCGTGAATGCTTCGCCAAGCAAAACACAGAGGAGGTTACAGAGGTGGCCTGATGTGGCCTGACAGTCAGTGCATCAAGCCGCTCCTTCATTAATGTTAATCATCTTGAAATTGTGAATAACCAAATCAGTGCACCTATATGCAAATATTTAAAGCATTTTACTTTTTAATGGAAAAGGTGTTTTTGTTTCCGGCACTATCATTTGCATAGAAATTGTGTCTATTGTGTCGTGCTTCTTTAACCTCACAGTGGCCTGGATGAGCGCTGGATAGTCATCTACGCTTGGATTGGAGCCGCAAATGAATAGATAAAGGCACACGAGTGGAGAAGGAAATCATATTGCAAAAGTTTCTTCAAGTCATGCGGGCTGTCGGACTTTTCCAAAATATCACAGAGCTGTAATGAGAAACTAAGAGGAGCTCAGACCATAGGGAGAGAGCCGGCTCCACTGGCAGCCAGACATAATAAGTTAATGCAAATTATAACTAGTTAAGCACAGCAAAATAATATGATACCATTGTCTGCAGCAGATTGATATTATATTGTTAGCATGTGCAAATAATCACATTTTCTCCCTGATACAATTACATTATTTGTTATGGTTGTATCATACACCAATAAAAGCAAACATCATATTAGGATTCATGGCACTTTTCGCATTGCGTTATCAATATGTGGAAATAATTGTCTGCTGAGAGATTAAATTACATTATTGTGTATCTTTTTCATGCCTAATAAATAATGATGGATGGCTCTTATTTTCATCACCACCTGCAACCATTTTGTCTTCTTCCCCCTGCAAGTTAAAAATGAGAGAATAAATAAAGAAATAAAAGGGGAGAGTGAGGAAGCTGGAAGCGATAGGAAGCCCGAGGTTCTTGTCGCTGAAGTTTCAGTGTCTGATCAAGGCGGGGACACTGCAAATAAGAAAGCAGACAGACACCCTGAAAGTCAACACACCTCTGTTTATTCATTGATACATCTTGTGGCTGGCACACACTTCAAAAGATGATGAATAACTGATTGACGGGGAAAAAGCCTCGCAGGGGATTTTATGTGTATCAGGACTTTATCAAATGTTGTTCTTTCAAACTGCTGCATGTATCAAAGTCAAGATCTCACGCAGAATGCCTCACAAATATGAACATAAGCAAACATTTGGTGATGATAAAATACATTTGATAATATTGTGCAAATAATTCATGTTCTCTGTTTGTTCTTTTTGTTCACTTTGGTTTGGGCTTCAGACTCTCACTCTGTCACCACTCGTGTATTTAGGGTGAAACTCATTCGCCCTAAAAGAGAAAGAACATATAAATAACATGTAATTTGGTCAATCTGATGATGATTATATATAGATATATATA
>JAOWBC010000710.1:3070804-3100559 GCA_028566105.1 Hypoplectrus providencianus
TATATATATAGGACCTTGAGACTCACCCTTCTCTCTTGTGACTCATGTACTGCCCGTTGGTGGAGGCATGCTGGTTGAGGAGTGGGTTCTTTGGCGGTGCCGGGGAGGACAGGTCAAGGCCCCGGTGGCCGTTGTTGTTGCTGCTGTTGTTGTGCTCCTCCTTCACATGAGCATTTGTCACCTCCTTCCACAGTTGCTGCAGCTCTGCTGGAATCATGCCTGAGACAAACAAATTGGATAATTAAATCAATTAACAGCTAATCCAACTCTCTTCTTCATCACTTAATTAAATCAAAGCGTCTGTAAACAAAGCCGAGTATTAATTAGAAAATATTCCACTACAGGGTAATGCACTGAGATCTCTTGCCTCCCCCCTCTCTCTCTCTCTCTCTCTCTCTCACTCCCTCTGCCACCTCCTTCTCTCCCTCCCATTTTTCCTGTGATCTGAAGCGTGTTTGTATACACAAATCCCTGGCATTCACGCAGATTTCATGCCCAGAGTAAATAATTAACATCCAGACAAGGCATGAAATCTGAATAATCACCATCATTTTCTTTCAACAACAGAGATGCGCAGAACATACACAACAAAAAGTTTACAATAGCAACACTAGAAAACATCCCACCCCTGCCTCCTTGAGAAACAGGACCCTGGGGTAATATTCTCAAAAGCGCATTAATGTGCAAAATACTTAAAGCTCTGCACCGCCTCCAATTGACACAGAAGACTTAAACCTCATTTAACAAGTCAAGCACACTGCAGCTCACACAGCCCTTTGAAAAAAAAAAATCCCTTGAAGACAGAAGACATTTTTTCTGTGTGCTGGAAACACATCGACGGAGAGTTTTTTTTTGCCTGTGAGTGACAGCGATCCCGACACCCAGGGCCAGCGCGGGATGAGGAAGGATAATGCCGTGTTTGTGCACCCCACTTTCCATGTCTGAGAGAAGAGAGCCTTTGTTGCCACACAATATATACGTGTCCATCTCTGCTGTGTGTGTTACAGTGCCGGAACAGTCTGCTTTCATTTGACACAAATGAGGATAAAGCTGATATGTAAAATAAGATTAAGCCTCATGGGTGCAGCATCTGTGGCTATTTGTATTTTCAGTCAAAACATCTGGGTAACTCTGATTTTAATAGCATACTGAAAGGATGAATATGTGTGGATTTGTATTCAAATCTTAAATAAGCCACATGTTTTAAGCATGGTGAGAGAAGCCTCTGGATATGTGGTGAATTTAACCACAGAGCAAATGGGCAAGACCACTCGTTTAACATTACAATTAATTAAATCCATTCTCAAAATGAGCACTGGCAAATGAAAGATGATTTGCACATGCTTATCTTCTTGGGTTTATATCCCCCCCCCCCCTCCACTCTCCAACCCTCCCCATTTCTCATCACCAGCTCTATAGATACCAGAAGTGCTCCTTTCAAGCACCAGATTGTAATACATTGTGTGCAAAATGCTTAGTCTTAATTTATTCCTGTTGTGGAAAATAACTGTGAGGTGAAGATCTCAATACGATCAGCAAAAATATTTTTAATTTGATAAGCTACTAAAGATTTTAATTATGCTGGTAATGGAGAACATTGGCCTAATGAGGCGGAGGACTCCAGAGAGACGCAGGGGCTAAGAACTGTGAAATGAGTCTGATAGGATTGCTGTAAATTCACACTAGATCGTTTGCATATCAAAGAGCAGGAAATGATTACAGGACAAATCAATAACCTTTCCACGTTCCAAGGAGCGTCTTTCCTCATTCGAATATTTCAACACGCTGCTCTATTCTGCCTGCCTGTATTCTCCCTTATTCTCCTCAATGCCTTGATGTGCCCTAATCGAAGTGCACGTCCATGACAGGCTAAACATGCTTAATATTGCGCTCTGTGTTATAGCATGCTAATCCGCAGCTTGCTCATTTCCAGTTGCATTTTCAAAGGATCCATTGTTGTTTTGATGCTATAAGGAGACGTGGAGTAAAAGTTTTTTTTTTTTTTTTCCTGTGATGGCTGGTTTGGAAGCGGAAGGTCACTGGTGATGCGAGTGTCCTGCGCTCCGACAGCGGGAACAATCATTTTCCCCCCACTTGGTGCCCAGTGACAGTGGGCGATGTATTTTTAGCCGATGTGCTTGACAGGGCGGCCCACACTGGCTCAATTACCCAGCAGTCCTGGTGACCCCGACACCACTGTTTACTCAGATGAAACCGCAGCGGATAGACCGGTCTGATGAGGGAGGTAACGGAGTGGGACCAAGCTGTCTCTTTCTGGATCTAGTCCCTAGTTTTATTGCCTCTCCTATCTAACCCTAACCTCTTCAAACTCAACAACAGCTATGGCTCATGATTCCACATAAATGACAATAAAATATCATTACACAAATGTCTCAGAGAGGATTATATTTTGTGTTTTGGACAAAACGCATTGAGTTGCTCTCCATCTGATTACTGCGGGACACGTAATGACATTGATCTGTAAATCCTCTTTGTTGGGTCCCCAGTTTGTCCATCCTTTAAATGCCGGATTGGTTTATCTTTCCTCTTTCCATTTTTCAACACAACTATTCTGCTCATTACGGCCGGGAAATACGGACAAGCACTTTAAAAAATGTATGTTGTTGGGACACTTGATTGATCACCGGCCTCACAACTCAATTTTACCTCTGCAGGTAGCTCTGGCACGGAGACAGGCCGAGCTCTTCAACCTTTTCCTGTCCTTGTCCCCCTGTACCCAGGTGACCATGTTCAAGCAAGCAGAAAGTTGATTTAAGGTTCATAATGACATCAGTTGCAGGCCATCATCCCCCAAATAAAAAATGGCCCCCAGTGCTCCGGGCTCTTTAAACCGAGCTGTTACTTCTCGCACACAGTGCCGGTGCCGTGGGGGGACAGTGACATCGCTATTAGTTTATTGTTCCGTCAGGCTGGGACCTTTACTGCACCCCTGTTTATGTTGCAGTAATCACTGGCCTGCTGATATGCACCCCTTAGGCCTGAAATATGTCCTGTCCTAATGCTGCAGGAACTATTACCAGTAGCCCACTGCTGGACGTATCAATCACTGACAGGTCAGCCGCATTACCCGCCGCTGTCCCTGATGTGCTGCTGTTCTGTGAGCACTTCATGGCTCGCCACATTCTTTGCTTTCATATTACCGACAAATTTGTCTTGTCACTGTCCCACTGGCCTCTCCCAGACAGCTTAAATGATGTTGTGCAGCTACAAGAACTCACTCTCTCGCAGAGCAACCTCCGAGGGTGAGCATAAACATGCACACGCACATACAACACCTGAGCAACACGAGCCCCCGCAACCACTGACTCACTTATCAGGTCAAGAGGACAGGCTTTTTGTGAGGAGGGGAAGGTGGAGAGGGGGGTTGGTGGATCAAATTTATATTTATGAGAGTTATATCCTCCCCAAACACATTGTTGTAATTTATAACAGATACCGTCTGGCCGCTTCCAAGACTTTGAACATTAATGTCAGAAGAATTTACGACAACAGAAACAAATTATACTTCAGATAATGTGAGCAATTGTTTTTCACTCAAAACCGCTATCTACAAGTTTATACTTAATTAGCACTATCAAATTTTTGAAAGGCTAATTTAAATGCATTCCTTCAGTCCTTGGTTTTGGCAGAAAAAAAATGACTAATCTGTCTCAGCCAACAATGTAACTAAGCAGAGGACTGATGTAAAAATCAGCTGCGAACACTATAACACAACCGCAGACTGCACACCTGCTTAATTACTCTGTTACAGTGACCTACTATTTGGAAACCTTTTGTTCTCAGCACATGGAGAAAGAATACAGCGCATGTGATAACAGAGGCTTTCAATAATAAATCGATATCTACATTTTGAAATGAAACAAATATCCTCGGTTAAAAAGTCACGACAATTTACTGCCCCCCAGGTTTGAATCCATAATCACCGGGACCCAAACAGAGCAGATCATCACATCACTTCCGACGCAGTGCTAACTGCTAGCTGAGTATTGCAGATTAGATCTGAGCACCATAGGCCTGGCCCGCTCATGCATGAAAGAGTTTAGTGATGTGGAAAACAGAAAGGTCATCAATAACTTCAAACAGTCAAGCAGAAAATGTGTAGAATAGGAAGACAAACTGGGGGCCTGAAGCACTGGGCTAAGTGTTGTAACAGCTGTCGGAGGCACAGAGTTAACCATCGACGGATTGTGAGGACACACTAACCAGGTTCGACTGGTTGTAACAAATGGAAACAAAACAACTGACTGTACACGGTGCTTTCACTTCCTCATTTTCTTCACATTCAAGAATTTAACCCCTCAGTTTGAGAGCAGCTCATTTCAACACACTGAGCAGAAGGTGTAAAAGTCATCCACCAAAAAAAATCCAAAATGAAAACTGAGATTATTTTACGTGACGATTCAACTAAAATGTATTTTCTGTTATTTTATCGTGTCTATACATATATACGCTTTTATCGAAACATATTTTTATGCTTCTAATTAATAAAAATAAAATAAAAAAACATTGGAAAATTTATTGGAAATCTGGAATTACTGTTTGTTTTGTGTATGTATGTGATAACATTTCGTATCATCAGATCTGTGAGGCGTGATCATGATGCTGTTTATCTGTTGATCATTTTACCCAGAGTCACAACTTTCAGGGAATCAGTGCTGTACGTCATCCTTTACATTCTAAATTTGTTGCACTACTTTGCCTTTTTCTGATACACCAACTTTTCAATCTTGGCCAAGCATAAACTTTAGATTTGTTTTTAATTTCCGCCATTTACATAATTTCTTTATGCACAAATTAAATATATCCATGAAAAAAAGGTGTCTGGAAACCTTATGGCAGGGGCCCTACGTTTTTGATCAATGAGCTAGAATATGACTAAAGGGTGCACGGGATTGCATTGCAGTGAGAGCTTTTGCTCTAAGCATGATACAAGAAGTGCATTTAAGGGAAGCTATTGAACGGGACAACAACATTTTAAAATATACTACATTCATTTCATGTTGCATTCTGTTTCTGAGGGCCACCATTGGCCTATAGTCTGCACTTTAACCATCTTTAAGCCTTTTGGTATCATATGGTGATGCACTATAGAAGGCTCAAATGATTTATCATGTGTTTATACAAATAAGGGAGAAATGTAGCATGTGGTGTCATGCATGGATCCTTCCAACTGATGCAGTGAATGATTTGAAAATGAATATATGTGCTACCCTGACTAAGCACCACAAAAAATGTAATTTTATGCACCTGATTTTTTTGATAAGTCAGATACCTTAGAGGCATCTGCTGATGACACAGAATAAACAGGATGTTCAGGGACTGTTGTGAAATCTATCAAGAGTACAGTACCTAGCCATATCACCACATAATGCTTTACTCAAGGGGTGTGTGTTTGCCAGACATCTGACACAGAGCAATTCAGCCAAGCACACTCACAACACAGCAGCGCTCCACGCCTGTGCCCATGGCAATCGTCTGCGGGTGGATGAGTGATTCCATACCCAGTCCAAACAATAACACCACTGTACAAACCGTGTTTGTGTTTGCCTATTACCTAAGCACCCCCCGAACCCTCCCATTTATATCGCCCTTATCTTGTTATTTCAAAACTGTTTGTCTTAGCTGGGAATGAATAGTCAATGTCATGTTCTAAAACCCTCATGACGCCGTCTTTGTCACACAGGAGGGACCACTCCTTAACAAAATATTAAAGAATAAATAAAGAAATAAACTTCCTGGCCAAACAACAAGTATTGACTCCCTATCTAGTTACGGGCAGTTTCACAATGACAAGTTCACTGGCAGTTTACGAACAATAGATCCAGTCTTCCTTCAGGCTTAAGGAGACTGCCACCAGGATGCCAATCACAGGCACAGGGCAGAGAGTTCAAGGACACTCTATACAGTAGGATATTTTACTGCTTAAGTCTAGGATGATAACAAACAAAGTGTAGCACACCACAATTACATTGTAGCAGCCAGCAGACCCAGACAAGAGGCATAAGATGCCATTTAGTAAGTTAGTGTTGAGGTAAGATTTACAGTAGGTGTGTCCTGAGCCAGTGAAACCATGTACACTATGTGGTTGCATGCTTAAGTGGTGCTTTGTTCAAGTTGACTAAGCAAATTTGTAGAGGTATTGTAGCAGGGCATTAACAGTAGCAGATGAAACCACTGAGTTTATATAGACGTACACCCACATAAGCCTTAATGTTAAAACAGACTGTTGGTAAAATGTCCCACATTTCTACCCTGACACCAAGAGATCTGCATGGCAGTGTTGAGATGTGTGTCAGTGTGCCTTGTACAGACAGCTGATTAAAATCCAGATTAATACTCCTGCAAAATTTAAAGTTGAATTTTCACAAAAACATGTTGTGTTCAGGGAACAAAACCCAGTATTTCAGATGGACTGCTGATCAATATTGGATTTTTAAATAATTAGCATAGATCATCCAGGATATCAAAAACAACTCTCATTTCATTTCATTCATTACTAATCTATAAGTGCAGCAGCTTTACACACAGGGGCGATTTTTCATGCAATCAACTTCATTTGTTTCTGAATAGTGTTTTTCTCCTGGCTAACAAAATGTTTGCAATATTCAATGCTTTTCTTTTTGAAACGAGGCAGATTTTTCTGAGCATTCGCACAACAGGCCAAATTCACTTCCTCATTCTTACCTTTCCCAATAAAAGACTACTGTATTTTGGGCTATAAAACAACTTACCTCAGAGAATGCCAGATCCAAGCAGATTCTCCTCTTCTTGTGCAAATATTTTTGAACCTTTAATTGCTTTAATGGCTGTGATACCATTCAATCATCAATTTTCCCAAAAAGTTTTTATCAAATTTAGGTATTTGCATTAAGCTTTTGTGGCACTTCAAAATATGCATACAAAATGTTTAAAATGCACTGCTGTGCTTATAAATAGTTTTGATGCAAAATATTTGGCCCCAGGTGTGTAATGACCCTATTGTAGACCTAATATCCTCAGTTTAAATTAGCAAACATTCTTTGTTGCAGTGTTTTGCTCCCATAAATGCCCCCTAAGCATTGATGGAAAACTGATTTGACAAAGTGCAGTAGGCTAGCAGGTGACTACAGTGCTGTGATATCAGGTACTGACCCTGAGTGAGGGAGTGCAGCGGCAGGCCGGTCTGTCCGGGCTGGATTGTGAGCAGCCCTTGCCTCTGAAGGTTGAGCAGATGCTGCTGCTGGACCTGCTGGACCTGCAGGAGCTGCTGCTGGAAGGCCAACTGCTGTGCTGACACCTGCTGCTGGTGGCACACACACAGACACACATACACAAAGACAGAGGGGCATCAGCAAACACATATCTATCTTGAAAAACAAAAACAAAAAAAAACAGCTTGTGCAAACATGTAAAGCTGAATTTCAGGTTTGTACATTACTGGATTGAAATATGCTGCTGAAAAACATTTAAAGTTTGAGGCCATAGAGTTCATGGGTTGTTAAATCTAAGACGTTAGAACAGCACGTTCATTGGTTAAAAAACACAGTCAAAGGGT
The DNA here is from genome assembly GCA_028566105.1 of Hypoplectrus providencianus. Lineage (NCBI taxonomy): Eukaryota > Metazoa > Chordata > Actinopteri > Perciformes > Serranidae > Hypoplectrus > Hypoplectrus providencianus. The sequence goes on from JAOWBC010000710.1 coordinate 3,078,360, forward strand.
TTTGCGTGTTCAAACAAACAACAGCATGGTGTAATTTTCGTACATTTTGCCTTTAGTGTGGGTTTGTCTGGGCCACTTAAGACAGGTAGAGTATACATCTCTCTCTCTCTTAATTAACGAGGAGTCGGGAGGCAAATGACAAACAATGAAACAACATAGTTAATCATTCATAATAAGAGCCACAGGAATTTAATTACAGCCATTCATAATTCAGCAAACAACGTGTGACTAAATCAGAGTGCTTAATAACCACCGTAGCAACTCTCACAACTCTCCGAGGCATGGCGCTGAGCTCAGGGATACTCTCTCCCACAGCCAGCCAGCGCAGCGAGCTTTGTTCACTCACACATGAGGACTAACGGAGAAGTGGCTGTTGTGTTGATCTAACCATGCTCCGGCTGTTTCATCAAGGAATTTTTAATGAAAAGCTGGTGTGTCTTTACTGCTTTAAGGGTTAGAGGGGGGAATATTTTTTGGCTCTGGTGAGTGAAACGTGTGAACTTTGATAGGATGAAACAGTGATATGAGAGCAGAGAAGAAAAAGGAAAGGAGAAAAAGAAAGTCAGAATAATAAATAGAAGGAAATTATCTAATATCCCCAATCTCCTGTGAGTCAAAACAAATGAGAGATGTTATTTAGATAACAGGGGCACGGAGGAGTGAGATGACTTTTAACCCTTTTATCAATCCCTGCTCTCAGAGTTCTGACACCTTTTCCAAAGTCAAATTCAAGCACTTTTTAAGCATCTTAAAGGTGCATTTAAAAGCTTTTTCAGTGGTCTATAGCTGTCGTAAATTCTGTCCTATATACCGTATATGCTTGTCTTTATGTCTATATTTTGTTGGATGTTTTATCATCCCAGTGTTACTTGCAATGAACAATACATGCTTGTGACAGTGTTCTCTGTGAGTAGAATTGGGATCCAATATGACCTAAATTTTCAAGCACTTCATTTAAATTCCAAGCACTTTGCAACTGTATCAAGTCTGTATAAAATAAGAATTACAAATGAACAGCATCTATCAGGACACCTTTTGTATTTTCTAATAGATAAGGACAAAATAAACATGCCTGAGACTCAACAGGATACCAGTCCTGTTTATGAGTATACAAGGCCAGTTGTCAAATGGGTGGGTGGAGAGGAGGGGGCACTAAAAGCAGTGCAGGGGCTGCCAAGCTGTGCACCGCACCCTGTTACCAAACACAGGATACACCACTTTGTTTACTTCTCACAATTGAGTGCATACAAAAAAGGTCTCGGTGCAACGCGGCTGTCAGGTCACTTGCTGGCGGCTCTGAAACAGCCAGATAAAACGCGTCCCCTCCGCCCCCCGCCCCCCCCTCCTCCACCCCCCTCCGTTCGGCTTGTCAAAAGGGTCTAGCAGGCCTTCCTTTCCTTTTCTTTCCTCTCCCTCCTCCCTGCCCCAGCACCCTGCCCCGCTGCTCCTGCACCGGCTCACTAAAAATAAAAGCTTTGGGCAGCGCTGGTCTATTACAGCGAGCCGGGTCGTCTCATTGGATCAATCAGGGAAGGAAGGCGCTTCGACAGTGGTAGCGGAGGGTCATAATTGAGGAGGAACCACGTTCATTCACAGGCTCATGTGTGATCTAACCCAAAATGAGAAAAAAAAGTGTGTGTGTGTGTGTTTGAGGGAGAGAGAGAGGAGAGAGACATCTCACAGGGGTTTCAGAGAAATTCGGGATGCAGGTGGCCTGTGATCTTCTCTGATCTCTCCTGTTTATGAAAAGGTGGTTGGCTCTTTTTTCCCCTTCCATCAGTGTGAGAAAAGTTTCTCATGTCTTTGCTGGTTTTCTGTTCTCCAGCTCCTCCCTGACAGCCCGAGACAAAGATAACAGTGCTACGGGGGTGGGAGTTCACAAGGAACAATGTCTTTCATCAAAACGCTAAATAAATAGAGGGTGGCTTTTCTGAAAAAAAAAAAGAAAAAGAAAAGAAAGAAAGACAAATCTGAGGACTGCAAATGAATTTAACTCTCTCCCCTTCACGTTTTTTTTTCTTCTGGTCCCATCAGCTGACAGGAGCTCCTGTGCGCTCTCAGCATGCACACACATTAAAAACCCCCAGACCCAATAGACCAAATAAGAGGTTAACAAGAAGTGGCACGAGGGAGAGAAAAATACAGTCCCTGACAAATGATAAAGAGTGACACTGGCAGGCCTTTATTGTCAAGCTTCAAATATAAAGTTAAAGATCTTTGAAAAACTAAATTTTGATGTCTTTAAAATAAAAGAGGCACAAAGCAACAACAGGGGGTTATTGTCTGGCAGCCACAGGGGAGTCACTGCATAATTCTTATTCTGTCTTTTGATGGCTGCTAGAAAATGCGACTGAAAAAAAGCGAGAGCGATGGGGAGAGAAAGAAAACATCGGCGGAGGGGGAGAGCCTCTCGAGGCTGCATCCATTTCCTGTGATCATACATAATATGCTTCAAAAGTTGTTTTTTCTTTTATTCTCATGCTCCATTCAACTGATCAATTGCACCTCCTTGCCCCCCTCCTCAACTCCCCTGCTTTCTTTTCTCCCTTGCTCCTCTAGTGTTTACATCAGATGCGACTTGGTGACAGGCCCTATCTGAGGCCACGGAGCTCTGCTGTCATGTTGATTTATGGGAGCATCACGCCACAACTTGTCCAAACTGAAGCCCGCAGTTCATTAATTAGGGAGCTACGACTTTGAAGTTGGGAGCTTCGACAGGACACAGACGTGTGTGTGTGTGCACGCGTGGATGTGTGTGCGTCTTCGCTTTTAACATTAATTTTCTATCCTTCCTCTATTCTCCAAACATGGAACTCAATGGGGACAAGAGCGAGAAAAAAAAAATTCCCAGCTTGGCTTTGAACTTCTTCTGACCGCACAATAATAATTTGCTTTGTCCACAGTGATGCCTGTATCCTCCAGTCATTAACACGCATTAAGCTGCTGCCTACGAGCAAGCCCTGCCGTACTGGAGGGAGCGAAGGAGAGAGCAAGAAAAGATGGAGAGAGAAGGAGAAAAAAAAACTCAACACAGGCAACAAAGCTGGGAGCGCTCTCTGCACTGATATCTCACAATTACATGCCTTCTCTTCCTCTGCCATTTCCATGTTAATTACCGAGAAAAGCCTCTCAGATTTATATGCTCCCTGTTCCTGCCTTTCTCCCTTCTGCCTTTCATTATGTCCTACACAAGGCTCACAGGAGCGGTCATCTCTTTGTTGCACAGGACACTTGTTTACTTGGGGAAAAAAATATCTAGAACAATGGGCCGAGGCTCAGGCTCTATATAATACTATACATTTAATGCGGTTCCAGAAACTGAGCGACAGTATTTTTAGCACAGTATCAGTCAGTTGTTACCATTTATCCAGCACGTCTGACATGCTAATCAGAAGCATGAGTGCACTTGATTCTCCCCCCTCTCCTCTCTACTTTAACCACAGTCTGGAAGCAGATGGGGTTGAGGGAGGGAGCACACATGCCTTCCATGCTCCGTCTGGCCAACGGGTTTGGTAATGGCAGGCGCTCGGAGTGATGTCAGCCTACCTCTTTACTCTGCTTGCTGCCTGCATGCTGCTGTTGCTGCTGCTGCTGCTGCTGTAAAAGCTGGAGGTGGAGCTGTTCCTGCTGCTTCTTGTAGAACTCTTGGAGTTGCTGCTGCAGAAGAGACGGGAAGGCGACATGTGAGTGAAAGCCTTGTCAGTGGTGAAACACGCAGTGGTGGGTGTTGGGAGAATTTTCAACACTTTGAAGAATGTTGTCTTTGAGCCTCAAAGTGAATTTATCTTCGTGAAAGGTTGTCTATGCATAAGAAGTTATTCAGACAAAATGATTCATGCCGTGACTGCCAGATGTACATTACCTGCTGTAACATGAGGGCCTGTTGCTGCTGGAGAAGAACCTGGAGCTGCTGAGGGCTCAGGACCTGCTGCTGAAGGATTTGCTGCATCTGCTGTGGAGTTATCACTTGAGGTGTCATCATAGCCACTGAAACTGGAACCTGCACACAGAAAGAGCAGACAGATGTTTAGAAATATAAGTCTACTCATATATTATAGAATTACTTCATATCTGTTCACACTCAGGTTATCCAAACCCTCTTCCAGCATGCAATAATCATCATTGACAACTGATCAAATATGGCAAAAAATAAACAGGTGATGTCTGGTCATCAATTAAAAATGCTCAACAAAGAATATATAAGAATTTCTTTTTAAAATTATATATCAAATGGGCTTTGCATTTGACCAGAGCCTGACCCCAAGACTGAAAGTGATGGAAGACAAAACTGATTACAAATATATAGGCCTATGGCTTATAAAAACATGTTTTTGGGCTGAAATGAAAAGAGACCTGAAGGCTGCTTTCCTATATAAATCATGTATATACATACTGTATTATACAGTAAAATGTTAAATATGACAAAGCCAAAGATTTTAATAAACAGCCAAATAGCAACAGATGTTCAATATCAGCCAATTGCTGACCATTCAAATAAAAAAGAAATAAATACAAAACAGCAATTACACACATAACCAAATACATTCAAGTAATTTTATTAATTAAAAAGTGAGAAAATGTAGAACAGATAAAAAAATTATTAAATTTTTATTTTATGTTATCTAACTATCTCCAAGTATCCTTTGTTGAATTGTTTAAAAGAAAAAATATTATGGCATATTTGCGTCTACCAATGGATACCAATATGTCTTAGGTGGGCCGATATAGGCTACAAATATCGACCGACCAATATATCGGTGTAGCTCTAATTACAGAGATAAAATTCAGTTCCGCCATCCAATAAATTGGCCGGCTCTACTTTCGACTGGATTCTAGGAATTAATCTCAAGTGTCATCTTGATGTGTTACAAGCTGCACATACCCTCAAACAAACACACAAACACACTCCCCTCTAACCGTTCTGACACCACACCAGACTGAGGCGGGCTAAAGGACACGAGACAGCCAGGCGTGGATCATGCCTGTGGAGTAAAAGGGCCAGCGCATGCACCCTCGACCTTCCCCTTACACGCACACACACACAACCCCTCATCACCATCGGATCCAGCGTCTGCTGCGCTGCTTCTCAGAGCTCGCCGTTTATACAACATGGCAAATATGCCATACCTGAGGACGTGAGAGATTGCCTCAAAAAAATGCTGCGGTTGGCTCATCGCACACGCACGACATGTAATGTGAGAACATTTCATTAGAGATGCTGTCAACAGCGATCTATTATTGCGAAGATACAGAGTGCCTGGAGGAGGAGCCACGGTGAAGAACACGCAGGCCTCTAACTAACTCCCAGCAGAAAGGTGTGAGTGCACGACTCCTCAAAACAAGTGATTTGTTGTGACACCGAAAGAGCCCCCACAGTTGTCAGGGTGCCTTAATTGCTCCGGCGGCGTAGGGGACTCGAAGTGTGTCTGGATGCTGCCACTCACTGCTATGATGTGCAATACCATTAAAAGCTCCTTTCCTTGACATTCGGATGACAAACAGCAACTAAGATGTGCTTGATAGTGCTGCGTCTCAACATGTTGCGGCAATTGTTCTTTTGTGTACATCAGTATATATGTGCATATAAAATGTGCTTTGTATCTCTCAGGCTGATGTCAGCAGCTGATAGAGCGGACAGTCTGTCAGTGACAGTCTGTCTTCACCAAGGTTACCCAAATTGTGCGGCCGCCTTATAGCTAATGACACCCCTTTGAATTTTTCATGCATTTTCTGAATGTAATTCCGCTGTTTAAAGGTAACTAAGGGGCTTTTCTTGACACACACGGTGCATGCATATCACCTTATTCGTTCTCCCCACTGTAGCATAAAACAAAAACAAAGCGCTGCCATAATGAACAGCTTGTACTGCAAATGCAGGGGAAAGGGCAGCGGTGTCAAACAGGACAGAGCAGCTTTGATGCTCTCCGTTAACTTTATAGAGCGCTGCCAGACTACACTGTGCTGTGTTCTTTTGCAGCCCCAAGAGAGTGAAGGAGGCTCAGCCCCACCCAGGACTAACACACACTTCACATTTCTCATCTCCAGCACCAGGCGGAGGAGCGCGAGGAGGAAAATGCAATATTAATTCCCCCCTGTATTATGTCTTAATATGCAGTTCATCTTGACTTTTGCACATGACTTGTCCTGTCATTTGCATAGCCCCGGCCTCCCATTTCCTAATTTCACAGTCATTATCCACTGAAGTCCTTTTTTTCTGAGCATCGCTAATTTTGATGAACTATTTTGAAGGTCAACCGAGCAACCCTGTCTTGCTGACACGCAAGCGCCATACGTGATGTGATATATAGTTCCCTGCTAAACATGACATTTACCCCCCAACGCACACAGAGGATAAATAATAATGCCCCTCTCCCATTTTTTTAAGTCTTTGCTTTAACAGCATGCATTAAAAAATCTACTCCATACTTGTCATGCTCTATTTTTTACCACCGTGTTAAAGCTGTAAATTTAGCCTTATTTTCAAATGTATAATCATTTTGTCATGCCATATTATATAGAGTGTGATGTGAAAAAAGAGCGAGAGCAAACTCCACGTTAACACAGAGATTTTACACACTTCACCTCTCAATAGCTGCCAATTTCATTACAAATTACACTGAGATTTCCTTCAATTTAACTGTCTTAATTCTTTACACCTTGGGTGTATATCTCATGATGGTTTCACACTTCGCCTTGTCAGGAGTGTCTGGCTCCCAGTAACTACAGCTAGAGCAGCTTCCTCTGTGCACAGCCCCAGCAAGAGGCTATTACAGACCCCCATTTTATTACCCATTACTACTGAGGTCATTAGCAGCAAGAGGGATTGTATGCTTCTTAACCTATTGATCAATGTAACTACTACCATTTAATCCTGTGCTGAAGGAGTGAAAATCTGCCTAAGACTGGATCCTATTGAGAGGAAGGGCGGGAGGGAGCACTTTAACTGAAAAATATTGCCCTGGCCGCTGTATCATGCCCATTTAACGCAAACACAGGACGCCAGTCGCCATTTAGAGCACTCCCATATGGTGCACTCCTTTATCTCCTGGATAACATCATGACTCCAGATGATCCACAAAAATATATCGCCATCTAAAGATAGTCTAAAAAGGAGGCTCATACTGGGCTAATAACTGGAGGGATCCACTGAGCCCAGCTCTAATCTGCTCTACCAATATACCAGGGTGTGAAAAAGAGGACATTCTGAGGATACCAGAAATAGCTGACGTTTATAAATTTCACCAAGGTGTGGTGCTCTCCAGGTGCCTCCCCATGCATAAACATTCAAACCTGGAACATTCTCACACAGCTGCAGAGTGACTGGAGGCAATATACTGTACCAGCACAGGCCTGCTGGCCAAACACACACACACATACTCACACACACACAAACACACACACACACACTCACAAATCTAAACTGTGGCATGTTAACTGTCACAAGCACATACAGGCACATGTGCAGCCAATAACACACTGTATATGAGGAGCAAAATCACATTTTCCATATGGAGTAAGGAAGTACTTGCACTGTATATTTAGTATGAAAATGCATATGGAATAATTGACAAAACATACAAGCATGATTAATTTAAATGGTGTTTAGTATAAATGTTATCAAAACAGTGTTCTTTTTGTTAACAATTGCAGTCTGACAGATATGGGATTTATGAGACTGATACAGATTTTAGCAAAGAAAAAAGAAGCATTGATAAATGATATGGTGGCAAATATATTAGACTTGGGGATGGGAATTAAAATAGACGTAACAATATAACTATGTGAAGGTAAGAACAAAGGCTGGTTTCTAAAGCAGCACATTTTTAAACATATTTGGCATTATTATGAATTATTTTACATTTAATTGTTAAAAATATTGATATAAAAATAATAAAAATAAACAGCTAAATAGAATTGGATGGTCAGTATCAGTGGCTAACAATTTAGATAACAAATAAATGCATACAAAAGATGCTTGATTTCAGTAGATGGTCAGTATTTATCAATTTCTGACGATATATACAATAAACAAATAAAACAATATCTAAATAGTCCTGGGTTTTCAGTATCAGTCAACTGCAACTAACCTAAAAAAAATAAAAAAATAAAAATAAGAAATAAGAAAATCTGTGTATGCTCATTACAAGTCAATTGCTGACCATTTTAATAAATTAATTAATATATTTAAAATATAAAAATGAATAGCTTAATGGCACCCTTTATAAATAAACACCAATTTCTGCATTATATGTTCTGTTAAAAAAAGGTTATAATATTTGCAAATATGGGAAAACCTATACATTAATATAGAAACATACCGATATGTCTCTGATAGGGTAATATCGGCCCATAAAATCAGCCAAGCAATAAATCGGTCGGGCTCCATCAAAGATCATTCATATCTTCATATCATAATTCTCTGCACCCTCTATGATCATGCATCGCCACACACACACACACACACACACACACACACACACACACACACACACACACACACACACACACACATATATACACATACACACAGTATAGAAAGCATTTGTCATGAAAAGACACCTGCAGTAAGCAAACTTCAAGAGACAAATAGATGATCTAATGAGGCAACACAAACGGCACATGTGAAAACGTTAGAGAGTCACTGATTCAGAGTTAATGAAGACTTTCCCCGAGCACCCCCTCCTATCACAAGTCAGAGGTCAAAGCCCGGTGAGAAGGAGTAGGGGTGAGCGAGGCTGTGAGATAGCCCCCTTTTCCCCGACACTGAGGCAATTAAGAGGAACAGAAATGAGGGACAAGGAGGTGAATGTCAGTGAGACCGACACAGACGTTTCACTCGCCGCATAGGTGCAGCTTGGCTGGAAAAAAAAAGGAAAAAAAGAGAGAAAGAGGAGAATTATCAAATTTTCATTTGTGCTCCCTGGGGTCATCTTGTTTTGTAGGGGCATCAAATGGAATGGAGAAGTAAAAAAGAAATAACAGGCCCTGGAGAAATCACAGAGTCTAGTCCGTTTGATGCTGTTGTTTTACCTTGGCCTGCAGTGGCGCAAAGGAAAACGACTTCCCATCCTCACTGTGATCTCCTGCATGAAAATGTAGCCGGAATGAGGATTTCACGGGAGCTATTGTACTTAAGTGATGTGTGAACATAATTAGTCGTCGACAAGACTGCAAAGACTAATTCCATATTATCCATTCAGGTTGATTGAAATCTCTGAGGTGGAGAGCGTTTATTTCCCTCTTAAAAAATTAGACGCAGTATGATCACATCGATAACCTTTTCCCCTAATAATAAAAAAAATAATAATAATAATAAAACCTTGGTATAATTGGTAGAAAATATAACAGTTTTTTTTATTTTTCAAAAAAAATTCAAAGCAAAAATAAAAAATAAATAAAAAACAAAGGCAGGACAGAAGAAGCCATCCCTATATGTGTTAAGTCTTCCATTATTCCTTCCTCGTCATCCACAATCAGGCTGTTTTAAAAATGTTTACAGCTCACATAAACAGGATAATCACAGCCACATTTTCTCTCCATTTACCATACACTATATATTCTGGATTGGATGGAGGGGGTGTGAGGGGGCAGGGGCTCAAATTATTTGAGCAACTGTAAAAACAAAAGTTAAGATTGCATTTTAATTAACTTTTTCAACTACAAACAAACAGGTTTTTTTTGTGTGTGTGTGTGCGCCGGAGCCGGTCCCCAGTGTCGGGTTTAAACAAACAAACTGCACGGCGAAAAGTGAGCGAGCTCTCGCCCCAACAATAACAGCTGAGCTGCGAGCTGGACGCTGTTTCCCACACTGGAGTGCAGGCAGCCACCACTGCAGGTGACCACTGCTGAGGACAGGGCAGCACACAGGGCACCTGCCCCCCCCCAACACATACACACACACTGGATCATGTTTAGGACAGCATTTTTAAATGATTTGTGTTTTAGATAAAGGGCAGGTATTTTCTTGTAGAAATAATAGCATTATTAATAGGGGTAATGTTATTAAATCGTAGAAGACAGCATTTTTAAATATAAATAAAATAAAAAAAACAAAGAAAATCAGGAGGAAAAAAAACCCTACATGTTGGTTACATTTAACCGTGTGACTCAATGTCCTGTCACTCTTTCTGACCTTTCAAGCCACACCTCCATGTGCGTATTTCGCAGCCACAAGACTTCAGAGTTCTGAAACCTGCCTTACAAATCCAGGATGGCAGCTACCATCCTACACACCGCCGTTCTCACCTTTCCCCAGAAACGATCACTGTTGGGGGTGAACCGCGTGCCCCGTGATCTGTGGTTTAGCAGCTCTACACGCTACGGTGCACGTCTTCAGATGCATTATTTGAGCCGGTTGAGATTTAATTAAGATCACAGCCTCTAAAATCCCTTTTAAATGAAACTGTAGTTAAAAGACAATGGCTGACACATCCTCGTGCAGATTGTTTCTATTCTCTGCACACCAGCAAACGCTAAACTAATCCTTGTTTCCATGACGGCAGACAAGGGGGCCACAAATTGTGTTGCTTCCTTGACACTGTTAATGCAGTTGTGTTATGTGACTCATATATAGCCAATTAATAAAATTACAAAGAAGTCAGTTTACTGAAACTTGTTTATGTCCACACACAAGAAAAAAAAACACTCTTGATAACTTGTTTTTTTGTTTTTTTTTAATATATATATATAGGTTGTGACAGAGATGAGTGGTGAAAAAGACCTTCTGCCATAAAACACTCTCCACCATGTAATCTCATTATTATCCTCCCATCTCAACCCTTTGAAACACATGGCATCTCAAGTGTAGAGTTAATCTTCCTATCTGAAACAGAGACGCACAAACTCCGAGGCAGTAATGACCCTTAAAAAAAATGAATGAAAGCAAGTAAAAACATGTTTTAGTCGGGAAAGCCGGGGAATAACAGCAGAGAGCAGCTGGTGGCTCACTATATCACTGCTAAACTATTCCCCCTGTCTCTCCTCTCTGTCTTGCCTGCCTGCTCCAGTACAAAGCAGAGACCCGTCCCTGTAAAGGATATCCCAGCGAGCCGAGCTGGGAGGCTCTGGCGGCGGCGGCTACCCTGCGTGCCCCCCTTCTCTTCGGGTACACAGCTAATATCTGGTTGCCTATGTCATGGTTTAGAAATGACAGGTGCTCGCAGCCCCTCGCCTTGACAGGCCACTGCACAAATAACGCCCCTGCCTGAAAGGGCTAATGCACTACTAATGAACAATAAATCAACTTTGATTACAAACTGTCAACCCAATCAGCTCGCACTCCAGCTCTCCCAAACTGCGAGTCTCGGCACAGCTGCACGGCATTACGGTGCACACTTGCCCCTGTTTAGGCTTCGCTCTCCTCCTCCTCAACCATCTGATTTTACCCTCCACTATTCCCCTCCATCTATTCCCCGTTTTTTATACTCTCTCAGCTCTGATGCAAGGTGCTGAAACATTGCAGCCAAAAAAAAAAAAGTTTTGGCTTAATGGTAAAGAGACAAAAACAAAAACAGCACACGGGAAAGACTGACTTACACGTGAGTCCTGTTTTACTTAACATTATTGGAGTAAAGACACTTGAGGTGATTAAACAACAGAAAGTCAATAGCTGTCTTCTGTGTAAAACCTCAAAGCTGTCAAACTTGACAGCAGAAAAAATGGAAGAAAATGACCAAAACTTTCCCTCCTGAATGTATTCTGCAATCCCTGCACTACAAGTGCACACACACATACACACACACATCAACACACAAATGCAGGCAAGTACAAACATTCACACACTCCAAACTTTTCAGGAAGATATGAGCGATGACATTTGGAGTGACAGCGCGTCTCCAACGTGGTTTTGTGGTGACGGTGTCAAATATAGAGCTGTGCCAGCCTGTCTTAATTCACTGTGACACCATGAGGAGAGTGAGGATTAGTCCAGGCCATCGCCTGAGAGCAAGCAAAGTCTGACCATTCACTCACAAATGGGTACAAAACACACAAATCAGTGAATCACAACGCGTGACAAAAAAATAAGACTTTCTGTCTATTTTCAACACCTCACCCTGGAGTTTTTTTTAATCAATCACTCAATATTACCATCTTTTAATATAAAAAACAATAATGTTAAGAGAGAAGGCAAACCTGTCTGCTGTTTTTCCTAGAACTTTCCATAATTCATACAGCACAAAAGTACAGTACTGGATCCTGCTCAACTGGTTAGCTCACTATCAGCAAAGTAAACAAAACTAAAACAAACAGTGTAAAATGGCACACAGAAACTTGTAAGCTGTAAATGGTCCGGGATAGAAAGCAGAAACTGACAAACAAGCACAGCTAAACAAACTGTTGCTCAAAGTAAAAGTGAAATGCTGAAAAACATCAACATCACAACATGCACATAAACAGACGCAGCAGATCCAAACAGCCTGGTTTTGAAATGCAGTAAATCTAACGCACATGACACCTGCTTTCTAAGTCAGGACGAGCCGATAAGCTGTCAAATCTCACCGGTAAAGTGAACCGGATCCCTCATGCAAACTGCATGACAAAGAATTAACCAATTACAATGATACAACATCAAACAGCAGACAGACAATGAAGCCTCCTTTTCTCCTTTTCCCCGGTCAAATTAAATTGTCACATTTTTTTTTTACACAAGAAAGCAGGCAAAATCACAGAAATCAATCATATTGACAAACCTGACAAACTCCATTTAGCTGGCAGGGTAAACAGAGTGCTGGGCCACGCGGTGTGGAGTGAAGCAGAGCGGAGAGCAGAGCGGCGAGGGAAAGAGAGAGAGAGAGAGAGAGAGAGAGAGAGAGGGAGTGAGTGAGTGAGTGAGTGAGAGAGGGAGAGAGAGAGAGAGAGGCACACACGGGCTGGCAGGCAGGGAGGCTGAGAACAAGCGCTGCTGTGCTGTGGAGTCTCCAACCTTCCTCGGGATACAGACAGATTGCACGCGCAAGGTTGCTCCCTGGCTGACAAGATACAAAACTATCCAATCAACCACGCCCTTCTCCACCAATCACAACCAGCCCTCTAAACATAATCAATTCAAATGGGGCCACACAATAGGGAGCCGCGGGGCTGTGCTGCAGGTGAACCCGTGCCTTTGTGTGGGGGCCCCTTTTGGAAAAAAAAAAAAAAAAAAAAGAAGAAGAAAAAAAAAGACACAGTTGACGGCTGTTAACCCTTTGACCCCTGCTGGGACTCTGGCCGTGCTATTGAAACAATGGGAGCCTAAAGAAAAGAGGCCCTTTAATTAAACAACAGATAAGTAAACACAGCTATCCAGCGGAAAGAAAGAAAACTGGCCCCGCTATCAGCCCCTTTATTGTTCGGCTAAATGGAATTGTTTACAGTGGCGGAACAAAGACACAACTCATTTCACATGCTGAAAACAACAAACGCACAAACAGTTCACATGCTTTGTACTTATTTGGACTGCTTTTACATTTCCCAAGCTCAGACACTTGTATTTTATTTTACAGTCAAACATTTATGAGTTGTTTTGCCTTCCTGTATGCCACTTTAGCACACAACTAGTTGCAATTTACTAAGTCAAGTTTGCGTGTCATAAAATCAACCACAGCAGCGTAAACTTTTTTTTTTTCCAGTTTTTAAACACTTATCCTACAATTTGGCCTCAGACAAGCTAAAACCACTTACATTAATAGCTAACATTACACCAGCTACAGAACCAGGCAATCCATCCAACTCCATCCCAATGAGAGCAATTAGCTGTCATAATATCATCACACTCTTTAACACCCATGTGCACTCAGTGAGGGGAAGAAGGCAGGAGAAGGAAACAGGACCCTGCCACCTACTGGTGATTCTACTGAACTCACCGGGAGGGAGAGAAGGCAAGAAGAGAAGCAAGGCTCCTGTTGGGCTCTGTATATTTTAACAAAAATCTTACCTTTATTCAAATAAATCTATAAGCACTTTCTATCTATAGTACATAAAACAAAAAAAAGGTTTACTTTTAGTACAAACAATAAAATCAGGTTCACTAACTTGTGCAACCCACTTAACAAAGAATTAGAAGAAAAGGCATGAGGCAAGATTAACACCTCACTTTGTTAATTATCATGACAATAAACACAGAGCGGAATAACAGAGCTCTAAAACACAGCTCATATCAACAGCTATAAACCCTTGGCCAAGGATGAAGGAATGTTCATGGGATGCATTCCAGTCCGCAAACACACTGGTAAAATAAACAGAGCGAGGCTGCATAACAAGCCACTGCTCTCATCTGCTAATAACTAACAATGAGCCCTGCTAAGCTGGCCTGACCTATATAAATTATTGACTGGGACACCTCAAGTGTCAAAAGTGACAATTCCAATACATATCATAGTGAATAATTAAGTAGAAGAAAAGGCGGCTTTATATTTTCTATCTGACACCCTCAAGACGGCTCGCAGAGCAAAAAGACAGTGACATGTGCTTACTGCACAAACACACACGCACACACACACACATGCACAAAGTGGTTTAGGCTGCAGCCACACTCTTCTCCCCCGGCACTCTCCCTGGGGTGGTATGTCGGCGTATTCTCAATAAAACACCTTCTTAGCAGTAATAGGCCACTGTTCTCATTTCAACGCTCCCAAAGGCCTCATGATAAATTTAGCAGACACACAGTTCAAGCTTCTCCTCTCACACACTGTCTTTCTAATCCATTGCCTCTGTGCCTGCGCCATGTAAAATAATTACACATATGTGTCGATGCGATACACACGCTATATAGATTTTTTTTTTCTTCTTCCTTTCTCCTGTGCGCACAGAGAAACATCAATATCCTTGAGCCTTGAACCGGCGTCCCCTGTGATAGTTTACAGAGAGTGCTGAGCGATTGTGTTCATGACAGAGTGGATGACATTATATTTCCTGCTTGAGTTAGAGTGAAAGTATGAGTTAATGTCTGGTCTGGCCAGAGCCGTGCTCCGCTCTAAAGATAACGACTCGCCTCCAATTACAAAGCCTTCCCAAAACACTAACACAGCCCGGTGAATGAGCTGCACCGGCATGCCAGCCACTGTCTTACTGAAGGAGGGGAGAGAAAATACAGAAGGGGAGTCGCTCCTTTTCTCCAAAGACTCTGGTGACCTGGACCATTGTCATGAGAAAACAAACACACTCTGTTTCCCTGTGCGTGTGTAAAGTAAATCATTGTTTACTGATGGTGGGAGTCAGCAGGGCAGGTGTGGGACCTATATAAATAACAGCTGCTCTATATAATATCTCCAAGGAAACAAATATACCTTTTAGAGCCACAATAGTGCCCTAAAGTATGATCTTACCATTATTCCTGTATCTTTATATTATTTCTGCAGCTTCCCCTGACACAAAAAGAAACACAAAGCATTTGACCAACTAGTGTTTTATTCTTGTTTTTATTTATCTATTGTTTTTAAAGGCAACACTAAGACTCAGCACAATTTAAAAGGAACCTATGTTTTCCTATGGGATTTCCTGTTTTCCAAATTTCATGTTCAACATAATGCCTTCAGGTTTTGGACTAACCAAACAAGATATTTACAGAACACAGTGAACTTTTGAGAAAATGGGATGGACATCTTCCTATATTTTCTGACATTTTAGATCATGCAATTAAGTGAGTGACCATGAAAATAAATTGCAGATCAATTGATAATTAAAAAATGAGTTTCACCTAAAAAAAAAAAAATGTTCTTTTACTTTTCTGAAATATTTAACAGCTTTTTTTGTACTTTACAAATTGAGATTGACTTAAAAAATATATTCTGGAGCAAATTCTATATAACTGCATTTTTGTCATGTAAATATATTTCATGGTTCCAGCTTGTTCTGAGTGTTAATATAGTTAGTATTTAATCATTTGAAAATATTCTTAATATGCTTGTGCTTGATTTGGCTAAAACATGGGGTGTGAATGTGTCACTTTGGTCTCTAGGTCATAATGATAATGAGTTTTTACTAAGCAAACAATCATTTGATCTAAGAATTCATCATCGGCTGTCATCCTGTACAAATAGTTAAAAATAAGCTTCACCTCAACCAAATACAATATCATCCAGCTTGTTTTGAACAACTAGGTTTAGTACTTGTGCCTTATGATATTAACATACTTTTACTTAAATAGGATTCTTAATGCAGGGCTTTTACTTGTAGCAGAGTATTGTTAAAGCGTGGTATTACTCTCACTTCAGTAGCAGAGTATGTCCTCAAATGCTGTTGCTGCTGCAGTAAAAGCATCACATAGACCTTATGAAGAGGTGGAATCTGTATTTCTATTCTGAAGTCATATCAAAACCAAAAGTGAACTTTGCTTTTCCATTCAGGGCTCATTTTTGTTTTGATGAAAAAAAAAAAAAAAGTATTTAATATCTAGTTTATTTTCTGTACCTTTGATCCCAACTCAAGTTTAACTATTTCGATGTTGCTCAGTTGTTTTAAAATTGTTGTTGTGTTTTAAAAAAAGTATATTTCCATTGTTATAACACGGGAGCGAACTCACCTCTAAACATGTGCAACCTCCTGCTGCTCCCCGTGAGACGTGGAATAAGTCATATTTAGGGTGAATGAGGTTATCACCTGAAGCGGAGTGGAGTTACAGTAAGTTACGCCTGAGTCACTGTGTTCCCCCTGGTCTGTTATATATGGGCTTGGTTATTTACTTTTAATTTCAGCATTCAGGAACACATTGTTTAGTCAGCACATGTGAACTCTGTATTTGCAAAAATATTTCCTGAGGTGATATGCCAGCCGTTGTGGAACGGAGCTTGTGTTTCAGCCTGTACTGTCTAGTGTGGTTTTTCACTTAGTCAAAACAAGAACACTTTTGGGTTTTGAGCAGCGTCGATTTAAGGAGGTGGGGGAATTTCTGCCTTGTCTTGTTTGGTGATTGATTCATCTTTGATTTCAATCAGAATTCATATTCATACTTAGAACACAGTCATTTAATAAGCAGTAACAATGGTTCTGTGTGGGCCGTGGAGATATAAAAATAACTTAACCACAAAAACTGAAGCCACAAATAAGTCTGTAGAAAACACCTGTCACATATTATATTGTCATTTATAACTTTTATTTGCAACATGTGAGATTTGCTATAATAATTACACCCAGTACAAGCAACTTTGTCATGTGGGTGGCTCTTGTCATCACTTTTTAAGGAAGACTCTCAATGTAGGACACACACTAAGCATACAGCAGCGTGATTAAGTGTTTAGCTAACCTTTTCTGCGGTGTTATTAAACCGTTTTTGTTAACCTGTCCCATCTCCAACACTAACTAATAAAATTCCTCAGAACCTTTCCTGGATGTAACAAATATAGATGAGCACTCTTCATATATATCATTATTAGCCCTCTGAGACTCTGAGTCTTTGTTTTTTGGGGAAGTTCTTTAGGGGAGTGGGGGTGGTAGCAGGTCAACGTGACATGCCACATAAAAGTGGTGCACTCCATCTGAAAGATAGGAACCTGAACATTAATTTATGATGCAGCTCAGCACTGTGTGCCAAGTTTCTTTTCTAGTCATAAATCTGTAACACACATTCTGTTTTGGTGAGGCGCCTACTCAAACGCTGAAAGTTTAGAGCACAAAGGGACAGAACATTATAATGGAGGTATATGATGAGGAGACGTGACATTCTTACACTGGATTGAGTCTCAAAACCTGCTACTGTTTGTTTTACAGCTTTGGTATGAAATGAAACCATTTTTTAACCACTCGAGAATTATTTAAAATTGTCAGATATTCGTCCAAAATAGCACATTAAGACACCAAGACTTTGGGGAGTGTGATAGAAAAATTCCAGGCCATGATTCAGTATCAAAAACTTGTGACATTTTTAAGATTTCTGCATGAATTATATTTTTCTGGATCACAATTATATGCTACTACGACTCAGCTTTCCAGTCATACCCACTTTGTGCAGTTGCAATAAGAAATATTCAAATACAATAGGTAAAAAAAACAAATCCAAGCCAAATTGAAACAAAAATGCATGTTTTTTGCCCTGAACCACATGGGATCAGGTATGTTCTGATTAAGTAAAGGAACTCCCCTTTTTCTTTTTGCCAATTTAGAGCATTTTTTATCCCCCTTCTGGCAAAATATCATGACATGGTTGGTACCTTTTGATTATTTGGTCTTCTACTTTCAGTCACTCATTATTATAGCATTAAGACTGCAGCCACCACAGCCTCCCAAAGACACAAATCTGTCGGAATGCCTGCACTCATGTGGGTCTAATGAGGCAAAATTAAAATACAATGTTCTTTTGACTTTGTGCTTTCTGCAGATTGGGTGTAACTACATGGATGACGAGGCTGAGCACTTTGATGGTTTACTGTACAACATCCAACACAAACATAAAACACAACTCCAAGTGATGTCCTCATATAGCTGAAGGCCCCTCTGTCTCTGGATCCCTCTCATGCTGTCTGAGCGAGACAATATTTCCCTTTCCTCCTCCTAACAAAAAGTGAAAATGGAATCAGAGAATCGCCAAGCTGTCAAAAGTGTGCAACAACGACACCCGGAGAGAAACTGCATTGTGAGTTGATGCTGACTTGACTGCACCTTGCATAGCTGTTAGTGTTTATTAATGCTATGGTTGACTGTGCATCCATCCATCCTTCCACCCCTCCGCAAAGGGCGTGTGAATCACTCCAAACAACACACGCTTGACATCAAGATATAGTGCCAGAGGATGACACAAAGATACAACAAATTTTAAGGGAAGTGCATGTGTGTGTGTGTGTGTATGTGTGTGTGTGTGTATCTGGGTGGATGACTGAGTGGGGTGAAGGGGTGAGAGGGTTCACTGCTGGAAGGGAAACATCAGGCCTCAAATGAAAAGAGGGTCCTGAAAATGGTAAGTGGCTCCCAGCGCTGTGACTGGAGTCAATTCGACAGTCATCGTCTTGGCTGGAAGAGAGCTCCTAACGCAGCAGCCCCCCCCCCCACCCCCAGTTTCTGCTTGGCTGCATAGAATTGGGACAGATGACTTCATTCTGACAGGATTATCCCAAACCTGGTTCTAATCTATACAGTACACATAATACATTTTTACAATATGACAAGGAAAACAAGCAGCAAAAGAGACGTCCTGATCCTGGGGTTCCACGCAAGCACCGGCCGCGACGTTGTGCTGATCATTCCTGACAGATTGTATCACCTCAAAGCAACGCGTGCGTCAAAATGAGATTTCATTACAGCATCACCTTGAGACTTTTTACAAACACAAAGAGATGAACTCCTTCTGAGGATCACGCACACAACTGATGAATTATGGCATTTTACTTTTGGAGACTGAGCTGAAAGATATTGCTTCAAATACTGATGGCAGCAGCATCCTTGAAGGTAAGGAACCAATCAAGGGGATCTACAGGTTAACTAATGGATCTCCAAGAGGAAAACTTTGACATTTGTACTGCTTTTTCAAGAGTTATTTGAGAAAATCAAAAACACTACTAATTTGACACAAGACCCTGCAGCCGGTTAGTCCCATTTCCACTGTATTGCATGGCACACATGTACTCACCACAAACAGTTTGGGATAGTACCTGGTACTTTTTCACAATGTTCCAAGCATGTAGAAGCGATACCAGAAGATGGAATCAAAACTGCACACCACTAATGGATCAATGAGAACACTCACTAGCATGAAACAGGACATCCTACACAAATCTTTAATTTTTAAATTCCCAAGCTACTGCCAATAGCGAACACATTTTATTTTATGGACTTGACCCAGATTATAAAAAATAGCGGCCTGTAAACTGCAATGTCTTGGGCCCATTTCTCCAAACCAAGAGAGCTATCTGGTGGGGTCAACAAATATAACTGATGGTTCATAAAGCTTCATTTGCACATCACTACTGGAAAGTGAATGAAATAAAAATCCAGGCATTACTTCTTGGATGCTCACAGTTTTGTATGAGGCCTGAAGGGGGTGTGGTAAAGGCTCTGATAAGCACATTTTCAGAATGGTTGAACTATTCCTAAGAATTGTACTGTTTGAAAGAGGGTACAGATTAAAAGCACTTATGGGTGTTGATGGGTAGTTATGTCCATATAATCTGTGAAATGTCTTCTGTTCTGTGCGAAACAACCTGCACAGATTTAAACTTTAACAAGTAGGTAGACCTTGGCAAGCTTATAACAGTTGTTAAGTGAATCAATTAGAAATTAGCAATGCTTTGATTTGTGTTTTAAGAGAGTGCCACAGCCCCATCTGTCATTCAACCCTTCGCTTTGCTGTCCCAAACGTAATTTAACTGAATATAAATATACTCCTTTTGCCTTGGCCGGGTCTTCCTTATGTAAAGACAATCTTGATCTCACAGAAACTAACCCAGAACATTAATCCAGTCTTGTGTTCACTGTCACCTCGCCAGTGGGCTGCTGCTGCCATGCCACTTTGGGCCACTGGCCCGACTGGGCTGTGGAGAACACCTCGAATTGCTGCCTCAGATCGCCCTGCAGCACTGGCTGAGCTCCAGCTGACAGGCTTCGGCCTAGTGCTCTAATGACTTACAGATTGGAGCGCTGTGGTATACATGTGTCAGGACAATGCCATGGGCCTACTGCAAAAACAGTAGGAGAGGGAGAGAAAGAGAGCCAGCGGCTTCTCCCTGTCCTGTCAGACAGAGGCTTGGCCCCTGGATTGTGTCACATCACGCTTCCCCCCAACAGACCACAAATGAAGGATGTGAAGAGCAAACGTGGGGAGGAGGGGCGTTGGAGGGGCGCTCTACAACTTAAAAGGCTTTCATCCTGTAAACTGAAAAGACATTATCTTTTGACCTGGAGATGCCCTCTGTGAGGCTGTACACTATGGTGTGAAAACACAGAGAGGGAGAGAGAGCAGGGGAAACAGAAAAGAAGAGAAGAAAGACGTGTGGATTGTGGCTTCAACTGGTAATAGCACAGATAAGGAAATTGTCTGCTGGCATGGTTTTGAAACATTATCAGTCGTTTCTCTGTGTCTGAAGAATAACAAGTGATGCACCTTTGACATCATGAAAATGTTCAATGCAACATTTATCAGAGAAGAGTGAAAAGTGTTTCTCATTTAAAAACAAAAGGCCGTCACATAATTCCAATAAATATATATAAAAAAAAAAACAATGAAAGCCAAAGGATAGAAATGTTCTTTTAGCTTTAGATTCTGTACAAAGAAGCTCTCAGCTTCCACATGAGACAATAGAAAGTAAAGTGACGTTATCATTTCCCTCTCTATCTGCTCTGAATCTGGCCATTCATGTATTCTCATTACAATCAGTGCAGACGTACTGCAGACAGAAAACCAGTCAATGTCATTCATGCAGCGTCCACACAGGGAACTTGAGCTGGCTGCTGGCCATACCTCACACTGTACCACTGACATGAATAATGAAGGCCAATCTCAGGCACAATCCTGGATGGGAAACAGGCATAATCTGGGCATTACACTGATAGCAAAGACACCATGTTGACACAACATCTTCAGCCCAGCTGAATGCCACATAATCCCCTGTAGGAGGTGGATGCCTACCTAGAATCTCTCGCAATGAGGTGTAGTTAACCAGCCGGGCTCGCTAGCAACACCACAAACGAGCTTCAATTTCCCCCCTCCTCCCACCTCGGTGCTGGTGGACTATCAGCGAGGGTCCGACAGTGTTGTTCCTAATTACCTATTTCTCCACTCCTGATCCTGCGGCTGGCATAATTAGTTACCTGGGGCTGCAATCCAATTTGAAGTGATGACAAGAAAGTGATCCATGAAAAAGTAATAAGTTAAATCCAATTTCAGCCTGCCTCTAATTAAATGCACATGGAACTAATGAGTCAAACCCTACCATTTCACTGATAATGGTAATTAGCGGGGTGGGAGTTGCCGGCTCTCGTTGTCGTGGCACTGTAGGTGCGAGGCGCAAAAGGTAAAAGCGGCGTGGATTCTTTTAATCACACGTGTCATTCAGTCAATGTAATTTACTGGCTTTTTGACCAGTCAAGTATGTTTAGCTGCTTCCCAGCCTGTGGAGCAGCTGTTTGTATATCGAGTCTGATTAAAGCGCCTGTAGGCTGCTGAGTATACAGCGGCATCTTCAGCATCTTCATCCAGAGGCAGGGGTGGGCGGTGTAGGGACGAGGGTGTGTGTGTGTGTGTGCGTGAATGTGTGTGTGTGTGTGTGTGTGTGTGTGTGTGTGTGTGTGTGTGTGTGT
>JAOWBC010000710.1:3100659-3146544 GCA_028566105.1 Hypoplectrus providencianus
GGTGGGGGGGGGGGGCACCCCTGCTGGAGATATAAAACCAAAGAGCCATTTAATGCTGATCAAGGATCCTGAGGCTTGTTTGACTCATATTTTTCCCCCCTTTACTACTCCGTGCAGGTCATTTTTTTCAGATGTTCTGTATATACCGTGCTTCATTATTTTTGACTTGAATAAGAATGAATTGGAAAGAGAGTCACATCTCCAAATGAGTAAAAGTCTCTCTGCACATCTCCTCGTGCCTAATGGGAAGACCGCTGAGATGAATGGAGCCTCATCCGCAGATCAGGTGCTTTTATGGGGTGTCAGCTTACTACACAGCCTCATAATTGTTGGATCATGTCTTTTGATGACCCAGTCCAGCTCAACAGAGAATCATTATCCAGGCTGTGTGATGGAGATAGTGAATGTTCTGTGTGAAGGGGGCTCCTCCAGGCACGGGTTTGTTCTTAAAAGAGGAAGTGAGATGAGACTCTAACCTCTGGTGTTTTCGCAAAAACGTGTTTGTGTGTGAGAGACGATGTGAGAAAAGAGAGAAAACAAGAGAAATCTCACCACCAGAAAACCATGAGTGAAGAAAAAAAAGCCCAACAAAAACAAATGTAATACATCCTCACGCTGATGTTTATGTATGACTGCTTGGCTTTAAACTGTGCATGTGTACGTGGCTGGGGTGTGTTTAATTAGCAGAATATGTAATTCAGAGATAAACAAACACTTGTCTGGACCTGTGGCTTTTTTTTTCTTCATAATGGCAGTTTCAACCCAGCAAAAAATGTAACATACAACATTAGAGAGCAGGCAATTTACGGTGTTAGTTAGATACTACAGCGAGCCTGTGCTCTCTTCACAAGAACCGGGCAGGAGAGAGGGGAGGGGAGAGGAAGCGGGGGAAAGGGCCCGACTCTCTTTTCAATAGCTGAGTGACAGCTTGGCCAAGCTCTCTGTATACATTAATAAATTAGAATTTTAATTTTGTCTTTGTCTGCAGGAGATGGTCTAGTACTTCACTATGTACCAACAACTGGCTGTACGCTGGAATCTGCCGTTGTGGGTCCCCTCTGTTGACCTCTGCAGCACAATTCCCTGCCAGGCTGGGGAAACAGTTTAGTTTGATCCTTTCAACTTATTTGAATCCTGACAAATATGCACACAACTGAAAGGTCATCACAGTCATATTTCATCCTCTGGAGCTATTCCGAAGACATCTGCACAACAAAGAGGCTTTTTCACAACCTGACATTAGACCTAGCTGCTACAATAGCTCATTAAAAAGGGCCCCCAATGGGATAGTAAGGGTATTAAATATTATATATATACACACATAGAGAACAGGGCCTCCGTATTAATTACCAAATATGCCCTGAAGTCGTTTAGGATTTCACACTGACACAAACAAGCGCTCCTTGTTCAAACAAAGATATACATCTCTGAGACAGCTGATCTGAAATTAACGTAAATATTGCATCAGATATGCAGCGCCATTCATATTACAGGCAGAACAAGATGAAAATAAAATATTATTTTTCATGCTGTTTTTTCTTTGCATCACAAAGGCATTCCAAATAACCGTCCTCCTGCCTCTGCAGCTCTGCCTACACTCAAACTTTCCCACCCTTTGCCTGCCTCTCTGAACATCACATCACCTTGAAGACAAGCCCTCCACCTGGATTACCCACCCCACACATGGGCTGCTCCATAGCACCTCCTGCTGCTGGTGGCAGGGCCCTGCCAAAGGCAAACAGGGAAAGCATGGAGTCTCCTCTGCTTGACCAGACACAGTAGGAGGACTGAAGCTCTCAGTCTCTCTTTTTTAATTTTTTATTTCCACATTCACCAAAGCTCACCAACTCCAAGCACTTTTCAATGACTTACTAGGTACCAAAACGAGAGATTTTCACATCGAAATCAACAGTACCTAATGCTCAACTGTTAATTTTTTCAGCTGTTAATATTCAATTTCATTGTATGTTTAATTAATTATTTCCATTTGTTTGATATTGGTCTTTTAAAGCAGTATCTAGTGATAAATGTATACAAATGTATACAAGTGATTTGCCCAAATATTATTTTTTTTCCACATAACAGACAATGCCAAATATGATAATTTGGTTAATTTAAAAATGGTTTTAGCTATTTATTTTTTAATTATATATTTTTTAACAGTTATTTAGCTATTTCTTATTTTCTCAGTCTTTATTTCTTAAATACTTTGCAATATGCTAATTTGTAATATAAGGTAGAATAATGTTAATTCAATATTTTTTTATTTTTTTTACTCAGCCTCCTGAGACATTTGTGTAGACATATCAGTGCAAAATTTGTACACTTTTTTTTTTTTTCATTCCAGGAAAAAAAATCAATATAGCAGCCAAATTGGTTATCTTAAAGCTTGCTAATTTCCAGAGTAAAGATCAGTAAAGATATGATACAGCTATAAGCTAACTGAGACTAAAAAACAAATATGATGACAGGGCTGTTTCATTTTTAATGTTAAATGTCGTTTGTTAACGAGTGATTTTGTAGATAAGGCAGCACATTATTTTACAGAAATAAGCATTTGTAATTGTAAAAAAATGGATATTCAAATTCAGGCATATTTCCAAGCTTAAAATCAAAATGGCTACAAAACAGGCATTTTAAAACCATCAAGACTTTATATAAACATTGTAAGTGCACTGAGTAAGAGAAAGTGTTCTCACTGTAGAAGTGAGGATGAGCCACACATGCTGATGTGTGTTAGTGCCCTGGAATGACTCTGGATGAGCTCATGTGATCTAAAAACTGGCCACACAGACGCTCTTATAACATCCTGGCCTATATATTTCACACGAGCGTCCGTTTCTACATACCACTGCTTGTTATGTTCAGTGTTAAGATTTCAATGACACATGGTTGATTGTGTGCGTGTGTATGTGTGTGCTGCGAAATCACACATAATGCGTGAGCACACATAACTGCAAATGTTGCACTGCCAATTTTAATTTCCTGTTTGTGAACTTAGCCTGTGCTTTTCTTGCACACTGTGTTCTACGAGAGTTGCACAAGTTCTTTTTTTCCCCCTTATTTGATCAACCGCAAAGTCAAATAACCCCCGAGCCATCTGATAATAGCGAGTAAATAAATAAGAGGGTGTCTGAGAATGACAACACATTTACGGTACCTGTGGGCTTTGCTGCTTGTCGGTGGCTTTGGGGGATTTGCGGCCGGTGTTTTGTTGAGACTGCAGTTGCTGTGACTGGGGCTGCTGCTGCTGCTGGAGGAGTATCTGGCGAGCCACTTGGAGAGCCTAATGAAGAGAAAGACATAAAAAGATTTTTTTAAAAAAAGAGAAAAGGAGTCCAATAGAAATGGTAGATATGCTAAAAGTCCCTGGAGGACACTTTGATGCTTATTATCAGAGCAGATGCATCCCCTTACAACAATCCTCCCTTGGTCTTCTGATAGATAACAAACAAACATTACAGAGCATCTATTCATATTCTTCTACACAGTCATAAATCTAAGGCTGGCATAATTAATTCCTCCACAAACACACTGGGAACAATGATCAGATGTTACAACTAAATCACAGACAGGAAGAAGACAATAAGAAATCCATCTAGAAGAAATATCTATCTGTTGATAAGCTACACTTACAGCAAACACTAAGACTCTATCAGTGCTTTTGATCCTCCTTTAGCTCAGTCAAACTGAAGAAAATAAAAGGCTACTTCAAATATCTGTTAAAGGACACGGCCTTCTCAGTGGAAAACAAAATACAGTGCAGTCACATGTTTATTGCTCCAGCTACTCCCTTTTCCCTTACGATAAATAATCAAACATGCCATCCAGAGCAAACAAAGCTGGAGAGAGCCGGGGAAAAAAAACACAGTGGTCTTGAAAACGGTCAGCGATACCAAGAAAAGCAAGCGTTGTGTTCCCACAGTGAGCTGGCCAGCCTCACACCTCCACCAGTAAACCATCTGGGTAAATAACTGGCCTCATTCTTTCCATGTTCCTCAGACGATTGCTCCCACAATTAAACAAACAGTCAGGGCACATCCGAGCTCATCTCACAGGCGGACAATGTAAAAAGTTCTCCGGTCAATTATTTGAGAAGTTCAGACAATAGTAAATGGTGGAATGTTTAACAAGATAGTGAGGGAGAGACAGACAGACAGAGAGAGAGAGAGGGAGTACAAAAAAAGTTAGAGCGACGTGTGAACAAGTGAGTGAAACCTGCGTGTGAAAGCAAGATATCTACAGGGAAAGGGCAAATAGAAAGCTCTGAGGACGGATGAAAAGATAGAGATAACTTTGAGAGTCGGTCTTAGTGCCTGTAAAGTCTGACAATACTTTAAGACAGAGAGGCGAGAGACAGTTCGGGGTTGGAGCGAACAGCTGGATGATGGTCTGTGTGTGGGTGTATGTGCTGACCCTCCCAACACACGGCTGTCGGATGACATCATGAGGCATAAATATGACCGCAGGCTACAAAGAGGCCACACTCCTGGCATTTCACCATGCTTAACTTTAAAGTGCATAAATTACCCCTCTATCTGTCTTTCTCTGACTTCTCATGTAAAGATAAACGACACCAGAGCAACATATCTCATTCTGCATGCCTAATTGTCCTCTGCTTTGAAAAATTTGTGGAGGGGAACCCCCCAGCAAGCAAGTATACTCATAAAGAAAGTGTACAAATTGAAACTAAGAACTATGTGAGCAAGATTCACACCCACTCATGATAATATTTACATCTTACATTTCAGACATTTAGTTTTCTCCGGAGCGGCTGACAATCTGGTCGAAAAATCGGAAACAAATGCACAAACTGACGCAGGGATGGATCGGAAAACTACTTACTCGCTGTGTCTTGCACTCATACGGAGCATGATGATATTTTTTCATCACATTATGAAACCTTTTTTATCATCAAAAACAGACCAATATTAAAAAAAAATTGTAAAGATGTTTATTGAAAGTCCTTAATTTTCAAAAACAGGTTGTTTTCTTAAACACAATTTAATTCTAAAATTTTATCAGGGAAAAAAAACACCCTGATTTCCACAGACAGTGAAAATATACCTAACTCATTAAAATAATAAATAATCTTGAAAATAATATATTTTTCCGTATTATATGAAAACAACGAAGGAACTAGATTTACTAGCTTTTAACATAATGTCCATAATATTATCATAGCAGCTAATTTGCATTGACAGGAATAATCTAATCTACAATGATAAGTGACGTGGGGATTTAGAAAAAAAGTGCTAGCCATTGCAGCCTCATAAACTAAAAAGAGAACCTGGATGACTAAGAAAGAGAGACACTGACAAT
Organism: Hypoplectrus providencianus; assembly: GCA_028566105.1. NCBI lineage: Eukaryota > Metazoa > Chordata > Actinopteri > Perciformes > Serranidae > Hypoplectrus > Hypoplectrus providencianus. Next base: position 3,105,982 of record JAOWBC010000710.1, read on the forward strand.
TCACAAGAAAATTCAAGAGACAAGAAAGTGTCTAACAAGATCATACACAACGCCCAAGGCGTGGTATTACGGGCACACTGAAGAGTAAACAAAGTTGGCTGTTTTCTTTTCCGCTGTAACTGATGACACATGCGTGTGTGTGTGTGTGTGTGTGTGTGTGTGTGTATGTGTGTCTGTGTGTGTGTCTGGGTTTACAACCGAGGGTGTTGGAACAAAGACAGTTGAGTCAACAGGATATGATAGGAAATTCACACAGTAATGGATGAAGAGGTACATTTCTGGGAAGTCTTCCTTTACTGTCATCTTCAAATAAAGCCAAACTATTGCAACACCTTTAGACAATTGCAGGACTGCTGAACAATGAGCTTTTAACATGTGCAGGCATTTACAGCTATGGATGTTACATAGTAAATTCAGGGCAATAATCTTGTAATTTAACCCAGGTACTTGTTGAGTTTGACCCACAGACTGTATGAAGGAAACGGATGGAGCCTCTGGGTACAAAAGTGAAGCCTATACAGTGCCTTGAACTTGCAGTCTTTTCAATAGCCAGCATGATTTTACTCCTGGCTGCAGAAAGAAGTGAGATTGGAGATTGGAGAGAAGTCAGTGAAAAAGCTTGATTTATTACCTCGGTAAACATTTTCCTCATGAGTTTATTGTCTAAATTGTTAGTTTAAGCCTACTATAATACAGCATGATGTTCATTTCATAAATCGTGGTTCCATTTAGTGTAAAATAGAAGAAAAAGGTAGGTTATGTTTTTGGACAGGACCAGGATCAGCCAGAATAGTTTTCCTCACAGAACTTTAACATGTTTTGACAAATTTTGTAAATCTAAAAAATTTGATCAGCAGTTTCGGATGTTCTTTTTCCTGGTCCGTATATTTTTTCTTTGACAGACTTTATTTTTGCTAGCCAAAATTAGCACCCCAACAAATATCCCTGTGATTTGCTGATGCACTTTGCTAACCAAGCTAGATAGTTAATGCCACTGTAACCTGGAAATTTAGGGCTTGCTGTGCTAGCGGTTCCTGCAATGTCTGTATAGCTTCACCAGCTCCACTATCTCGACCAAATATGGTCACTTCTGGTTTCCAAAAAGAAACAGACAGTGACAGCAGAAACACCAAAGTCAGGCTTCAAAAAGGTAGTCCACCAAGCAATGGCAGTGTCACGGTGGCTATGTCCAATTCTGTCTGCATATCAAACAAAGCCAGGACCGTATGTGACATAAATACGGTCTTTACATATTTTGGTAATAACAGGAGAGGTAATTTGGTGTTTAGCTTAAAGCAGAGGTGTAACACAGCAATTAAAGAAATGATTGCATTTTGCAGCATTCATGAAACACTGCCTCTTCCTATTTATGTCAACAGCCTCCTTAAATTATACTTCTAATCAAGTAAAGGTAATAATTATGTGTTTATGTACTGGAAAATACAGTCAATGCAAAATACAATGATATTCATGACAAAGGCAAATCAAGTGAAATCCCATTGCTGCCTGACAGCACATGTCTGGATATGCTCTCTTAATAACTTTACTTGTGAAAGCCAAAGCTACAAGATGAGTAAAGGCGCTTGTTGGTGCAAAAAGTACAGGACAAAAAGGTGAGCGAGGCTGAAAACCTGCTGTTGTGAGGTCGGGCTCCACGCTCAGGAATGTTGCTGTCATGTTTGTATTTTCAAAAGGCCACTGGAGCTGGCGTGCCTTTGAGAGGCCTAATGCTGGGCTAAAATAACCTATTGTGAACTGTCACTGTGATGTTTACACAGCACCCACTCCTCTATTTCAGAGCTCTCCTCCTCCTCCTCCTCCTCCTCCTCCTCTGGAATTTATCTTCTTTTGATCTTCCATTCAAAGGTACTGGACGCTTGCTTGATAGACATGCAAGGGTAAGAGCTGCTCCAGACAAAACTGGAAACTGATGACAGGCACAAGGCATCTGAAGCATGGAGGGAGAGGAGGGAGACGGCATGCTGTCTACATGATAGAATAATCCAAGTGACAGGTGAGGTGAAATTGATCACTAAAATGTACATGCCACATACTGAAAACTACAGTAGGATGCCTGATAACTACACAGTAAACTACTACTGTAAAATGGTCAACCAGGCTGAATCATACTTTTATACGGTAAAAATATTATGTTGTCTAAAGATTCCATTGCGACCTACATATTCTTGTACAACTATTCGCAATTTGATGCATTCTTTAGGAATCAAGGCTGTAATAATGGATATATGTCGGAAAAATTGGATAATCATTCGTACCTATTTTCAATCAAATATCTTAAAGGTCAGAGGTCAAAGGAACCAATGGAAAACAGCCATAAACGTTTTTCCCTCATAAAAATTTAGCGAAAATTTAGAACCCCGTCCTGGCAGTATATCATGGCATTCATGGATTCCTTTGGTTGTCCAGTTTCAGATACATATATCTTCACTGCAGTTTTAAAGCTCATCCCATTACAACTATTTAGTTTTTTTTGCATTATTTGATGAAAAACGAATGCATTTATTTTGACAGCTCCACTAAAAATACTGTCACTTTAATGAAATTAAAAATTAAAGAAAGCATTTTGAGACATGCTGTGTGTTGATACATCATTTTGTGTGAAAGTCTACGAGACTACAGCAGCCCTATTATACAGTCCCAAACTGAGGTTGTTCGGGAGGCAAGCTTGTTACCGAAACAAAAAAAAAAAACTGCAGAGATAGACGCCTACATCCACACACCATATTCACTGTTTGTGGGACTACATGCACACAAATACACACACGCACACACACACATACACACAAACCATGCAGGGAGTGAACCCTCCAGGTGCTTTTGATTAGAAAACACCCTCCAGCACATGACAAAGGTTTTATCAGCAACAAAGCCGGTGCAATTTGGTATCCTTGTCATTTGCAGTCTGCTTTTATATTCCCCATTTCAAATGTGTTCAAAGTTCACACCCTCTTCCCCCTGTTAACGCAACTTCCTCAATAAACAACAGCCGTTTTTTATCTGCATCTACTTTCACACCATATTAGCGAATAGAGGCAGGAGCGTCTCTTATGTCCCTGGGCTATCACGCTGTGATAAGGGAACTGCTAAGTACTGGATGTCTTTATGTGCAGTCTGCACATGTGGATTATTTACAGGCTTTGGGGTTTCCTGCTGCTAAAGCCAGCTCTGGGTGTCTTACAAATCCCAGCTCAGAGCATTGCCACACAGTCAAGTCTGCTCTCCGCTGAATCCCTCGCTGCACCTTTTCCTACTAGGACATAAAAAGAAAGACAGATTTGTCTTTCTTTAATCGCATTTAATGCAACTTTACTGACCCACACTAATCAAAAGCTACTAAGGATAGGGATTCGAGAGAATTTGCCTCAAGTGTTGACGGACACACAGCACTTCCTAAATGACAGGCAAATAGAAGGGGAATGTGATAAAAGGTCCAGAGAAAATAGAGATGATGTGGGGAAATGTTGAAGGGTGTCTCCATCGGGAGTCAGACAGTGAGAAACGGGCCAGCGTTGTTTGCTCAGGCCCATCAACAGAGAGACCTCTTTAGTTCTATAAACGTCCGGCTCCTCTTGCCACAGCTGGGGAAGACCTTGAACGTGAAATGGTTCCAAGCAGATTGCTCCTAATTGCTCGAAGATGTGCGAGCAGGTGTAACCGGATCCCTGCGGCCACTCAGAGAAAGGGAGACGGAGCGAGATGTGCATCTGTTTGTGTGTGTGTGTGTGTGTGTGTGTGTGTGTGTGTGTGGTTGGGGGGTTCAGTGTGTGCTTCAGTGTATTTACTCAACGGCCACGTTTTGCCCGGCTTTATTAGTCAGGAGAGTGTGGCTCAGAGACAGCCAGCAACAACACGACTAATAGGTTAGCTCTTAATGTAGTCCGGCTCAGAAGACAACCAGGCCCTCTGGTCTCACTCTGCAGCCTCGGCGGGGCTTCGACACCAGCGGCCTAAATGTCAAGGTTATCTGCTTGACTTTCTGACTGATCGCACGTCTCAACTCACCTGACATTTATCACTCCTGCTGTTTTCTTTTCAAAGACAAGGACCTCTGCTTCTCTGGAGTAACCAAGCCAAGAAGCCAAGGCCAGGTTCCTCTCTCACTGGCTACTCAACATGAGGTGCTAACATGTCAGACTCATGGAATCAGCCATGAGACAACTGTGGTTCACAATAATATAACAATAGTATATATATGTTATAGATATGCTCACAGCTTTAGCCCAACAGATACCAGTTAACTCATATTATTGACCCATACTGCCAGTGAATATACTGTCCAATATGTACTGCTATTTAACCTTATTTACATATATATAGAATTTCATAAAGTTTTGTGTTAGAGAGGCTCTCCCTAACCCTAACCAATGACAATATTTCCCCCTCTTATTTCAGAATCAGCATTGGTCTCAAAAACCTAAAATCAGTTGAGTTCTACTTTGAACTCCTTAAATAAAAAAAAATAAAAAAAACTCAGATAAGAAGTATAATATAAATGATTTGAATTGAGCTGTGGTCAAATGACTGTCATTGTTATAGGGAAAACTGGAGAAAATTTAAAAATCAGCACCAGAACAACCAGAAATACAACAAGAGAAAGGCGACACCACACAGTGCTAACTTTATAATATTTGTTAAATGAAATCAGAAAATCACTATAGGACTGTATGTCAACAAGATCACCACAATCAACTTCACTGGCAGCTGAAGAAAGTAAAGTCAACCAATCATTTCATAAATGATGAGGACTATTCAATCAGAAAGCTGGTCCTACATTCACAATATGACAGAACGCAGATACAGAGTTAGAGGGGTGTTGACTAGGCAAACATATAGAAATGGAATTCACTTGGAATACTTGTCATTTTAATTGAAATGCATATAATTTTTTTTTAGCAGAGGGTGATTTTTAAACACGTAAGCGGATCAGCAGTGAGGATCATGTCTATTTATATTAATTGCATTTTTTTCCTCTTTCTCTTTTCCTCAGTAATACAGACGTTTATCTGCAATGCAAAGCAGGGAAAGTCTGGTTTCCCAGTAAGTATATAATTAATGCCATTTCCAAAAAGCCACTCCACATGGAAAACAGGCCCCCGATGCTCAAACCTTGCGCATTACAGGGCCCTCGCAACAACACTCTCCCGTCTGTGTTTAGATTTCCAAACTAATTCATGTAGAATACATAAATAAATCAACGTTTTATACCCACTTCAAACCATTAGATTCCCTTCCTTCGCTGCACTTTTCAACTAATCTATTAATATTTATGACAACACTAAACATTTCAAATATCCACGTTTAAACAATAAGGCAGTGCGTGCACTTACATAAGACAAAATCTGACTTCAAAGAAAAGCCCATTTTGTTTGTCCAACACACCTCCCTGCGTAACCCCCCACTCCACCCCACCTCCCTCTCTCCCCATAACAGGTAATGCAGTGGCCTGACAAATGTTTTCTGGAGAAAAAAATGACTGTAAGAAAAACAAGACGAAAGCAAAGTTATTAACTGTGAGTGGAGATAGAAGAGAGGGGGCTGTGAAGCAGGACTGATGATGGAGGGAGTGGAGTAAAAAGAGGGAGGGGGGGCACAGACAGATGGAAGAAGAGAATAAGAGTGTGAAAGAGAAGAAGAGCGAGGTAAAAGGGAGATGGAAAGAGAGCGGGGGAAAGAGGAGACTGTAGCAGAGGGGAGGAGGAGGTTGCAGGAGGCGCGGAGGGGAGGGTAAACAGTGCCCCAACCAGGCGGTTCGGGCGCTTGGAGCCTGGTACAGAGGGGTCAGCTCCTCCTCCCTCCCTGAAACCCGGCGAGGTCAGCTCAGCTATGCAAGGCCTGACAGCTTCCGTTTGCTGTGTGCTCTCCGTTTGTTTGGATTCCCCAGCCTTGCTTAGCCAGCAGCTTAACAACAGATGGCTAAAGAAGGCCTCTATTCAGATTGGTCTGGATCAGAAAATCACACTGAGGAAAGTACACAAGCTGCAGACAAAACACACAGACACAACATGAGCACACACATGCAAATGACATGGATTGTCAGAGTTGCAAGTGCTGCAAAGAGGATGAAGGCAAACATGCTTGCTGCAAACAGCCATTTCTTTTGCCTGCAAAAAGTGCATGCAAAACACACAGTGACATGCAAGTGAGCACACACACATGCAACGTGTTGTCTGAATACCAAACAACTTCCCGGGATGATTAAATAACTGAGCAGATCTGAGTGAAAGCATTTCCGTCCCCCGCCATTATTAAACGAATACTGTGTTTATTACAGCTTTAGTGCGGTGTAAACTCATAAACACCCTCCCAGAGTACAAGAGGAGCTGTCAACTAAATATTGTTTCTCTCATGAGTCGCTCTTCCACCTCAATTACGCCTTTCAACTTCACAGGCTCAGTATGATAAAGTGGCAGTAAAAATCATTCACATTAATACACCATTGTGCATCTGCTGCTAAAGGTAATTAAAGAAGTAAATGACTCATAAGAATAGACATATTAGCCGCAAAATGAAAGGCAACTGGGCTGCCTCATGAAAATATGTACCATTAAGATACTGCATTTTCATATTGGGGTAATCAGCTCCACTAGCCTGATGCTGATTTAATCCACTCCAGTGGAAAGTCTATCAGCGCACAGCCGCGTGTCACTGTCTACCCGCCAAGAGCCAGGCATTCTGCTTTAACATTGCCTGTGAATGGCTCCACTAAAGGAGGGAGGTCACACACAGGCAAATCAGTCGGAGGAGCAGTCGGTGCTTAGGTGTCATTTAGAGGCAGATGGAGAGAAAGAAAAAAAAAAACAAAGTATGGGAGTGAGAGGAGGATAAAATGAGCTAAAAAGAGAAGAAGAAAAAAAAGCACAAACGATCTGGGAACAATGCAGTGGGCAGATCTCAGCAGCCCCTCTCTCCCTGACCTTAGCTTTCTGTGCTGAGCATATGATGCCTCAGGATGCCCACCACTGAATACAGCGATAATATCCGTCAAGTTGATAAAGTGGGAGGAAAAGAGCAGACGCATGCCAACTGTGCTGGGTACTTAGACGGACTGTTAGAAAACACGCGCTCCTCCCCGATTGCCTCTTTGTTGGAAGTGTTGCATCACTTTGTAGCGAGGAGTGTTGTGCTTGGGAAAATGGGCGCTTCCAAAAACCCAGCGTGAGACCTAGAATACTGTGAGCAGATTTTATCATGCGTGAATGATATTGTTTAGAATGGGAAGCTCTATCTGCCCTGGTCTCATAGACGGGAGGACTCAACATTATTGATACACTCGAGACTTCCGGGATACGACTGGTAAAACCCACTAAATCTTCCAATTTAGTTGTGGTGAATATAGATGAATGTAGTCGACACACAACTATAGAATAGTGCTTGAGGATGGTGTATGTGTGTGTGTGTGTGTGTGTGGGGGGTGATCAGATGGTTGGCGCCACAGTCATGGAGCGTCACAGTGCTCGAGGCCTAAACTGATGGCCTGTGCAGTCAGCTGACCACTCTGCAGCCTCTGCACCACAGGGCGCGTTGATTAGCTCAGTGTGGATGCAAAAGTAACTCATCTAGATGAATAATCCCACTAATCAGTATAACGGACAACAAGCGTGACACTGCCCAAAGCTAGTTTTGCCTGTTCCTTTGAAGATGGATTAGAAATGACATCTGCCCAAAGAGCAGACAGAGTATCTTTTCAAAGTATACTGTGTTATTAAGACCCTCAAATCTCTCTTCTTGAAGTAAGAAGATTTTTATGTTATATATTTTGCATCAAAAAAAATACACCAGAGACAGCTGAAGTTAAGACCAAGCTAGAGCAAGTCAGGACCAAGACCAGGTCCAACTGAGTCTGAGTCAATAACCTATTTCAGAGAGAAGTGAGTCCTTTTTAGGATCATAATAGCTTTTAGATTCCCCTATGCTAATATAGTGATAAAGGTATTAATACAGAATCAAATAATAGAAAGGGATCTCTCATAAAATTAATCTTCAGCATCATGTTGGGAGAATCAGCCAATCAGACAATTTTCTGCACAACTGGTCTAGAATCAGGAGCCAGGAACTTGGCCAGCTCTCAAAAGCCCAGCCTAGGATCAAGACAATTCCAGGTCCAACAAGGCACGAGACCAAGGCAAAAACAGGACTCGAGAATGGCCTACCAAAGCCCTGCATTATGGTGGCTTTCCGCAATTTTCGACTGTACATCTTTTCCCACTGATCCTCACTGCCTTGAACTGTCCTGACCTGAGACCCAACACATCATGAGCTGCGGAGGGAGAATTCCCAGTGTGTGTGTGCAGAGAGTTCCTTCGAAGGAGAGGATTTTCTATAAATCACCGGCCAGTCCAATTGGCTATGGATTGAGTTGCAGCGGGGAGAGACAGCTCCCTGGGAATAGCAGTGTCTCTGTTGAAGTCATTCCAAGATGGGTAATATGATCCTATGCCGCCAGGAATAAAGAAAGGGAAGAGAAAAGGAGGAAAAAAAATCTGATTGCTCTGGCCGTAAAGAGGAGTAATCTCCAGCAGGGTCAGGCACATCACCCGTCACACTGGACTGTAATGTATTATAGTCTCACAGGCAGATGATGTGACACATGGTGGGCCTCACTTTTTTTTGGGTGGTTCCAGAACTGAATTTGTTCTGATTCATGGGTTTTTTAATCTTTATTGACAGGGTAGGAAGATGTAGAAAGTGTGGGAAAACATAGGACTGCCACTTCTGGTGCCAGAGAACACGAAGACCCGCAATTTATCAGGGGAGGGTGTTCACAAATGCATCTTTCAATGATCCTATGCTACCTAAAATATTAAGAATTATTATCTGCATATCTGTTCATGTACAGTGGAACGTATCCAATTACAATACTGATTTGTAGTAGTTTCGTTGATAAGTTTCTCTCTGATTAATAAACCAAGGATATACATGGGATACAGTTAAAGAAAGATGTCTAGTGACCATAGACTGCCTATTAGAAATTGAACTGCCCCACATAATATATATAGTTTGTAGAAAAACATTTTGAAACCTTGAATTGCATTTTTGTGGTCGCCATCTAGGTTCTCCAATGTCTTGATAATATTTGGACGTGAGTGTGGAGCTGGGAAGGAGTACGCAATAGATCTGACTGAGAACATGAGAATACTATGTTGGGGTAGCTACTGCAGCTGTACCTGCAGGTGAGAAATAGGGTAATTTTCTCATAGACTTCTATACAATTGCTTCTTTTTGCAACAGGTGGAGTTGCCCTCTGCTGGCCATTAGAAAATACATCTATTCTATTCTGAGAACTGATGGCAATGCTACCAACACACTAATGTAATGACATATTTTATTATTTAGAATTCAATGTAGCTTAGCAGTAGCAACAACTGTGCTGTTTTTTGGGTTGTTTTTTTTTTTTTTTTAAGCACAGTATAGCTACCATTAAAGATAAGATCTTGTGCCAGACACACTCATAGTCGTCTGGGATTTAAGGTCAGATTGGCCAACCACTTCCACACATTCCACATTCAGAGTGTTTATGGAGTAACAAGTCGTGAAAAAAGTCCTTTGAGTGTAAGCACTTTTACAAACCACCTCAAGCTTAATTAACATGCGGAGTGCAGCGTGGTGACAGAATTGGCCGCCCTCAATCTGCCTGAGCCACCTTCAGCTCTAGGCGCTGAGACCTGCAGGCTGCAGGCTTCAATAAATGTCGCAGGAGAAGATGATCACAACTCAAATTAAGTTATGCACTAAGCTTGAAGGGCTTACATAAACATGTGATGGAAATATCAAACAAACTGAGGGAATAGACAGCAGAGAAAAAACTATATTAAAAAAAAAAAACAGGTCCTGATGCAACTTTAAAACCATCTGAATTAGTGCAATTGGGTGAATAATTTGTCCAGATGTTGAATTTTCATTGATGAGTGAACATTGCATATATACAATAAATCACCATCCCCCAGTTTTTCAGAGAGAGGCACTTAGTAGCGGTTGGCGTGAAGAAGAAGTAAAAGTAAAATGCAGGTGGCAGAAGTAGCCCAAACAACAAGCACTGCAGGAACCAAGGGCATGTGGGCTATAGAGCTGCTAGGGTGGTGGGCGGGGGGATGACAGACTGCTGTTCAACTCCATTAGCTGCTATGTGAGAGGGGTGCATCTAGCAGCACACGACCTGTGAAGAATCTTAGATCTCACTCTATCTTGAAATGGGGATTGCCGCATTAATTCTAGGAAACTGTAATCTCTCAAGCAAATCAAATTACTCTCATTAAGCGCAAGAAGAAAACTGCCTCTGTAATAAGTATGTATAAAAAGTATTTATTACCAATAATCACCTCTTTAATATGAGCCAGCTTACAACGGCTTTTATTTTTGCTGATTAAGTTTAAAAATGGGGAAACAAGGAAGGGCACATGCTCACGGACGCGTATTCACACACACTCTCAAACACACAAGCAAACACACACGCACTAATACACAGCTCATGGAGTTTATGAGAGCGGTTGATACAGTGATTAAAGGGGAGGGTAGAGGGACACAGTGCTTGAGGGCCTTGGAGAGGACGTGCCTCACCTAGTCATAAAAACACACCTCTGTCTTTAAGCCAGCACCAGAATCGCTCTCAGTGGGTTCACTTGGAGGTGAATCGCTAAAGAATTTACATGCAAAGTAGCACATGTCATCACCCAGACAGCGCAGCGTTGCATTGTAACTTGGCATACGCTCGCTGACCGCCACATATTTTGCAGCGGTTTGTGAGGTTGACGGCTTGACCCAGGGCAGTCGCCATCTGAACAACCCTATTTCTGAAATACACACAGCTGCTGTACTCTTTTTTTGTCATTTGCATAATTTGCGTACCTACAAGCCTTACTATTCCACTAAACAGCCAACATCATGTTAATGTTATGCTTTTTAAACAGTAAATAAAGCTAAATAACATTGTGGGCATAATGACTCCAATGGGAGGTGAAGTCTTTGCTCTTCTTCCAGGATATGACATCATTCCACAGAGCGCAAGCTGCCAACTATAATTGCCCTGCTGGTAAATGGAAGAGACACAGATGTCCTCCAACCCTGTTTCTACTATTTGATTCTTTATTCACATAACCAATTAATTACATCTTTAAAAAAAATAATAAAAGACAGTTAACAAAAACACATCAAAACGGGTGATGAAAACGATTTGCCTCAACAAAATCAATTAGGACTGAGGGTCAGTGGGTCATTCATTTACTGGTTCAGCATAATTACCTGTTTTTCTTCCCCTCATTTACTTCTTTATTCATCTGGGACACCGATGTCCCCGCAAAGCAAAAGAACGCACTTTTTTGTGATTATTCAAATTAAACATCGATTCCTGAGAGAAAACGTCGGCAGACTACAATGCGTCGAAGCTAATGTGCTCCAAAAACAAACTCCCCTGGAGCAAAATGAAGGAATTCTATTAGAAGTCAGCCTACATACTGTAAATTTCTATTTTCCCAGCCCAATCAGGTAATAAATAAAGAAAGAAATTAGAAAATCACAATTTGATCTTGTGGAATATGAATTATGATGGAAATATGCTGAACCGCCTGTAACTATGCCTTCATCTGATATAAGTGCTTGGCAAGAGGACAGGTTACAGCAGTTCTGTTGCCCCGTGGCTACAAATCACGGCTGGTGCTTCTTTAACTGTCTATCAAAGAGGCTGCACTGCCGTCTTTCCTGTCTGCTGGCTCATGGCGAGTAGCAGAGGATCATGGCTGACAACAGATGTTCCTGCAAAGACGTTTATAAACTGCACTGGTCCTTTATAAAGTAAAAGGTGTTGGTGTTTTAACAGGCAGAAGCATTTATCATGTTTTTCACATAAAAGCAGGCTGGGTTGGTCCGCCTGCAGAATATCACATTAACACTTTGTAAACATCCACCAGTAAAGATAATTATTTTGATTGCGCGACTCTTGTGAGGCTTTTCTTTTCCTCCAAAACATCTGGGTAAAATATGGGGCAACTGCTGGCTTCCTGGCTCTCGCTCAGGTGGTTAAAATAGACTGAACATATACACATATTAATAGAGTGGTGGGTAACTTTCATTTTTTCCCTTTCTAGTTTACTTCTTTTTTTTTTTTTTACTTGGTGGCGAGTCAGCAAAAAGGCATGAGCTGTGGCTCCCCACACCGCACCTGCCAGGAAGTGAACCTTTTCTCTACAGCCAGAGAGGCTGCTGGGATATGCCAGGACATGCAGCTGTAGTGAGAGCATTTAGCTCAGTGCTCCTACAGGCAGGGCACGCGGCACTTTTTCATTCATGACTTATGAAGCAAGCAAAGACTTGGATTCATCTGTAAATCTGACGTGTCTTTGGGCAAATTGCTTGGTTTAGGGACTTAACCCTCTGAACGCCAAACCCTGCTGATAGAGTAGGAAAAAAAAACGTGCTTTCTTTGAAATAATACCATATATCATATAAATTATGTGTGACACTCGTAAGGAAAAATAACCAAATGTAGATGTAAAATTTAAATATTTCATAAAAAACACTTTATTTTACATATCTTTAATGAACCTAACACAAAAATAGAGTTTGCATAAACAGTTTGAAACTTGGAAGCCAATTCATTCACTGCTTTCACAGAGCAGAGAAGAGAGGGCAAGAGGGGCTGGAAAAAGTAGTTTTAAAAATATAAATAGTTCATTATATATTGAATGCTGGGCCCTCATTTCCCCTAATACTTATGGCCATATAGAAAATGTTGTATTCAATGTTTTTCTGAAACACAAATGGCACAAAGGCCATTTTTGAGTTCTGCCTACTTCTAGGCATGACTGTGCTGTTTCCATCAGACATGACATATTTATCACAGTAAAAAAATAAGGACAGCATGAGTAAAATGTGAAGTCTAAAGAAAAAAAATTGTCCTGAAATTACTTTGGGTTCAGCAGGTTAAATGAAGCATTTCCGAAACCCTTGCTCGTATTCGAAATCTGCTGCTGTTGTTTTGTTGCATGTGCTCTTGGTTGCGTGTTGAGTCAGACGGACGAGAAGAGGCCTCAAGAGTAGAACAGAGCACAGGCGACTGTGATAATTGACCAAGATGCTGCTACCACTGAGTCCCCGTCCCCTCACCTCCAAGTCCCAGCGGCCCCGTTTTCAATTTAACACAGGACTTGACCAGATTTCACTCATTGGAGGGCTCAGCCACATCTTTGACACTTTTACATTAGAAGCACTGCTTTCTGCTGATTAAAAACCTTCCCTGTGCCTCTCTCTCTTTCTCCTGCTGTATGGCGAGGGGTAATGTGAGAGGGGTGTCCATTTCCTGCCCCCCACCTCCCCATCCCCCAAATCAACCACAAATAACTCACAGCCTCCTGCGCCTATCTTGATTTCACTCCAGAAGATAAGGACACCATTTATTGTTTTCATTGAGCTTGAGTGCTAAGACAGAGAGCACGAAATTACTCTCAGATCGAGATAAATACACCACAAATCGCTAATTCAATCCGTCTTCGATGCCGCTGATGTTTTGAAGAGAGGGGGGATATCAAAAGATCGCACTGTGAAACTGGAGTCTGGTGCTGCGATACCGGCTAGAGACCTCATCAAATTGAGAAGAAAAGCGGACTGTAACTCGAGTCAGAATTCCCTTTGGAGGGGCAGAGAGCTGGTACAATATGGCTCGGTATTAAATATGGAATATGCTTTTATTTGCACCCTTCATGGCTGAGATAGAGATGGATTTATCAGAGAACAGACTAAATATGTACCACAATCTGGGACACATTTAGACCTAGACCTTGGCGGACAGGGTTTAGACAATTTGAAGAGTACAACTCATGCATATTTCAAGTAATTTAAGGATAACTGAAAATTGACAGAATCTCCAGGCCTGTATCCAGGACTACAGTACAGGAGTCCAGGTCTTGCACCTGTCTTGGTCTTGTGCCGTGTTGGACTGGATCTGTTTTGGTCTGTTGCTTGACTATTGAGGACAGGCCAAGTTGTTACTTACTGCTTGGATCAGCTGTACAATACTCTGCCTGATTGTCTCATTTTACCATTAAGTATAGTTATAGTTTGATGGTTTCTGTCCACCCTCACTGCAGAATCAATATATCAGCCTTTGATAGAAATATTGCCAATTATGGTCTTGGACAGGACATGATTTGCTCTGGAATTGGCCTCGATTTGTTGCTTGTCTACCTTTGAACCTGGTCTTGAATCAGACTTGGTCTGACCAGGTCTTGGACTTGACTTGGAGTATGGGCCAGCCTTTATCACTACATCTTAATTGTTTGTATTATCATAAATAACATCCTCAATCAATATGAATTGAGAATTTGCTTATGTGATGGTGTTCATATTATTGTTGATTGTATTTTTTGATCATGATTATTTAGTGCATGGTAACTGCCAGAACAAGGGATCCACAGACGGCTTATCTAGCTATGAGAAAACATATAAACATGATGATTGGAGTGTTTGGTTTTAAATATTAAAAGAACTTTGCTTTGCATTAGCATTTGTAAAGATGAAACATAAGATCATGTATGAAATGAAGCTATTTTCAAGGAGTACATTCAAATTCAAGCGTTTTCCCAACCTTAAGCATAACAGTACAAGTTGAGTATTTTCCAGTAATTCCAGCCGTTGTTAAGACCTGATCATGATGCGTGAGTGTGTGTGGAGAACAGCGCAGCCCCTGGTAGTGACGGTGAGCTGGTGAGGAGGCTGAGGAGTATTTACTGATGTGGTTATCTTGTCCTGTGACAGGCAGGCCCACTCAATCAGCCAGCGATGGCCGCGGCTCAGGCAAGCATTACACGCACATATCCCATACTTCTGGGGAGGAGGAGGCGTCAGCCAAGCCAAATCTGATCAACAAATGCAGTTCCCCTGTGCCACAGCTATCTGAGATGAAGATGATATTATGTGGAAGTGAGCAAAGTGATGGAGACAGCGCAGGGGGGAAAGCAGAGAACGACAGAAAGAGAGAGGAGAGCGAGACCTGAAGGTGGAACCTCCTCCCCTGCTCGGCTTCTTAAAGGCAAAGAGCCTCTCTACTGGAGGAGATAGCGCGCTGGTATATTTTAATAAGAAGCCCGCAACACTCCCTTTACCAGATCAAAGAGCCGAACATTTATATGCTGGAGACAGTCTCACATTAATTATCAAAAGCTTGGATTAAAAAATAAAAACTTGTCTGTCCAGTAGAGTTACATACCAATTAAAAACACAATACTGACAGAGTCCAACTGACATCTCTAATGATTCCTTTTAAAAAATTACTGACATGTATATGTTATTAAAAGGTGAAGAGAAATTTGCATTTAGCAATGAAGAAAAATAAATATAATGTTGAGTGTGCAGATAAGAGCTGGGTAATTAGGAGTAGGCATTGCGGTGGTGGAAAACATTTGAAGAATAAACCTGGACTAGTTTGCTTCTTTCCCTGTTGCCCTAAAGATATTTTACATTATTCAATCCAAAATACCATCTTTCTGATTCTAACTTTTCTTTTGCATGTTAATGTTTAATAAGAGCCCTTGGCTATCTATGGGCACAATTATTAGATATCCGCAGAGAGAAATTGAAAAATTAATCATACTCTCAATTTTGTACTTCTCTGATCCATTGGAAATGGCTCTAAGAGCTGCGGCTTCTCCGCTGTCACAGGCTCCATCTAAACACAATCAATCTGCTGCCAGAGACGCGGTTGCTTGTGCAACCAAGACAATTGCATCAATACAGTAATTAACTGATTATTTATATGTTGGCACTCATCCTGATGCACCACAACACTGATAAGCCTGTTGCAAGCGGTGATGATTACAGAGATGCTTCTGGTCTGCCTTACTGGAATCTGTGTTTAATTATCCAAAGTTTTATATCAAGCGGCACAGCGGGATCCGTCTGACAGGACGTCGTGTCAATAGGTGCAGACAGTAGAGAAATGTCTCTCCGCTGGCCCTGAGCACACGCTGTTAGATGACACACTCCTGGAATTGCATATAGTGTCGTAATAGGATGCATATTCACCGACAACAGTTGCAAACACAAAATTGCTCAGACCAGGTGCAGTTTTCCATCCATGCAACTCAATTATCCATGCGTGGGCCCTGTAGGTTTTCAATAATCTTTGTTTGGCCCTCGCCATTACAGTATGCAATCTATGCTAATATAATGTACTGGGTATAAAATATGCTAATGCACAGACAAAACAGCATTAAGTTATAGTTGACAGAGAGATATATCCCACACTATCAAGTTTATAAGTGGCAATTTTACCTTTTGAAAGGCATGCATATAATAAGGTATTATGCAGAATGATGATAACTAAAATTTCAGCACTGCTTAAATACTGCTGTCTGAATTTGATGTCCGGTACTTTACTATAGCTGAAATTTCTATACATCACCATTCACTTGAGCATGAACAAAAAAGTATCTGTATATTAAAGGAACGAGGGCCCAGCTATCCCACGCCATACAGCAAATACCGGTAAGACTGAGTCCTTAGTCAGGTTTAAGTCCAGCACGCAGCCCTTTGCTGCATGTCAGCTCCTTTCATCTTAGGCAATAATAACATCCATGTCCTTCTAGACTCATTCGTAGCCATGGCAGGAGAAAATGCTTCAAAAACTGATGTAGCTGCGAAGAAGCAACAAATTCTAAAATATGAATACTTTAAGCACATCTTCAACAGGGCAGCACAAAAAATCTATAAGATCAGCAGTTTCAAGTTGGGAACACAAGTGTAGTGTCACCAATCCCTTCTGCACCTCACATGCTATTGAATAATGAACAGAACCTTATGATGGCACAGTGAGGGTGACCTTTGACCTTTTGGATATACATTTTCCACTGCTCCATCATTCATCCTGGAACAGATTTGTGAAAAATTTGGACCAAATTATTATATGAATTTTACAAAGTCTTCTGAAGCACTGAATACTTTACCTATTGTAGGCATTGTGCAGATTTAACACTTCAGTGGACACTGATTACTGACAGAGTGCAGTGTGATTAGTGATCAGTACTATGAGTGATTAGTGGACTGTGTGAGTATGGTGCACCAAAGACAAGCTGGTCTGTTCTTTAATTAGGATAGCAGCATTAAATCAGACATCAAACAGCTGACTGGATCGTGCAAGAAAATCCCAGTTCAGCCGCAGTAAACTGGTTGATAAATTGAGAGCAGTATCACAGTTTTATTAGTGTTTTCTATATATTAAATAGCATTGGTATCTGAGAGACATTACTTATATATGTGTGTCTGAGAACAAGGCCAGTGATGGATCTTGTGTGCTCTCCATCTGCCTCCCAGAACACTCCTATAGGACTTAGTCAATTTCCTCCACCATGCTTCAAACCCGACCCCCCAGTCCACCGCACTGCACACACACAGTGACACACACACACAGCCTGTGGACAGAATACCCTCCTCCCTAAACAACTCTTTCTTTAACATCTGTCCAGAAGCAGCACTGCTGCCTTTTGTCCACTCACTGTCTCCTAAGGCATGTCATCCAGCTCTAATCAAGCAAAAAATGGTCATAAATATTTCTTTCTGCTAGATTTCACATTCGCATTTCACGCAGGGACATGATATTTCCCCCCCCTACCTCCAGGGAGTACCTAATGCAAAAAACAGTTACTTATATTCAAGGCTCATGTTCCTTCAGTCAAATGCAGAACATATTCCCTGTTTGCAGGGGAAAAACAAGAAAAAAAAAAGGGAAAAAGAGGGAAAAAAGAGGAGGGGGAAGACATAAAGGGCCGTCTTATTTTCTGTGCCATTTACTGGCTAGTACTTTCACAGCCATCCCATTACATCATGTCAAAGATTGTAAACAAGCAAATAACAACAGTGCATCAGAGACCACAGTGAGGGAGCGGCACACATTGTCCTGCTCTGGAGGTTTCTCTGCCGCCAACTGAGGAGGAAAAAACATTTGTTTTTACTGTCCATTTAAATAATATATATCCTTTTTGTAGAGAGAAAAAGGTTGCATGAGGATTTATATGAACCATTGTCTCTGGCCTGGCTAAGTATTTATGGCACATGCCATTCACAGGGTGCGGAGGTGCCATCACTATTATTTATGACGAGACATCCCATCACGGCATATCATTCTCTAAATGGTATACAGCTATTCACCAGTGAATACCGACCTGCGCCATTTTTCTCTCAAATAGAGGCCATGTCACTGCTGAGCGCGCAGGGGGGCTGTTATTAATCACTGATACATACTTTGATGGGTGAATACATGTCAAACAATCAAATTTACTCTAAGAGACATATACATGGTGTGGCTGTCCATGCATATTTACTTCAATGAAGGCTCATTTGATCATCAGCACCATTCATTTATCATATTCCGTCCTGCCAGCCAAAAACACAGCTTTCCCTTTTTTTTCTGTACACAGGAAAAGAATAAACAGTGTTCACTAGTGCTGTGATAACTGGCATTTCATTACAGCTACACAAGTGGTATGTGAGGAGTATATTATTGTCAACCTCAAAGTGACATTGTCATGTGTCAAAAAGAGCCATTTATAGTATAGTTTGCAATGTGTAAGGTCCTTTCCAGTTCAAAAGTGACCAGGGAAAGTAAACAAGCAAAAAGTGTGACCAGGCAGTGATGTTTGTGTGTACATTGTGTTTGTGGCTCATCTCCAACTCAACACAGAAAAATTGGTACAGCTGGAAAATCTGACTAAAACATGACTGGTTATGTAAATATTTTAAGCCTAAAAATGGTGGTGATTGTATCACGGTGTAGGAGCTTCTTTAATATGTTATGGATGTAAGAACATATTGATATACGTGAATATAGCAATATCATGTTTTTTGATATAGTATCGATTGTAAATTTAATTTAATCAGGTTTTATGCATAAAATATGATATAACAGTAGTGTTATTTTTGGATAAAAGCCTCGCTTACATTATCACAGTACATCACAGTATATTGAATCATGACCACTGTATCATGATATGTCTTGGAATATTCTTGTCAAGAAACATGTTATTTAATGGGATTGTGAATTAACTGTACATGTTTAACTTGTTTGAAGTAAGTACTTAAATTTTCTTTTCATATCATTGTCCCTTAATTAGGCCACATCAAACAAGTGGCTGTGTCTTTGTGTCTTAAAAGGTGAAACTAAAGTGGACGTTTCTTATTTCGACATTATTTCGAATGGCCAGCAGGGGGCGACTATACTGGTTGCAAAAAGAAGTCTAAGAGGGCTGTGAGACAGTGAGCCTATTTCTAAGTTAATTTAACACCTCAGTAAATATTTTCTAGGTCTTTATTGTCCCAATCACTAGTCCCAGTTAGAGTTAAATGGATAATGAAGCAGGGTATGCTTTACGGTGTGGCTACCTTGTTATGACACACTGTATCACATTGTGCACATTTGAATAGCTGTGGACTTATTTTTGTGGACCTTGAATAATGTAAACTAACTTCATTTCTTTGCTCCAAGGCAGATTATATATTTTTTCATCCTTATCTCTCCCATTTATAAATTCTAGCACGACTACTACTTTTAAATTTTGGTTTCTGACTCAATTTCAGTTTGATAAGGTAACTTAAACATGCATTTTAAAGGGAAATTACAAATATCAATCTGCTCTGCTGTATTTCTAAGCCACTTCATCCCAGTCTGATCAGTCAGCTGTCTCAATCTGAGTCCTCTTGGAGCTGAGACTCAGGGGGGAACAGTTGTCTCAGGATGCTCTGGAGAGCAATACGTGCAGTCTGTGTGCTAACAAACAGCAGCAGGTGGGAAACAGGCATTTTGCTCCCATCACCTATCTCCTCTAAAGAACCCCGGCACCTCCCCCCTCTGTGTCACCCAGCCTGGCCAGGGCCTCGCAAGCTGACGCCAAGAATGATGTCTATTACCCACATTGTGTCAAGAGATTATGAATAAGATATAAAAGCCGGGCTTGCTACAGGGTTTTCACATTAGCCTGGCTGGGGAGGTGATGCCCTCTATGCATACATGTATACAAGCAAGTGCACATTGCTTGCACGTATCATGCACATGCAAGCACACACACACACACACACATATAAAGTCTCTCCTCTACCTTTGTAGAGGTTCACATGTGCACCCAAAAGATGCCTTAATCTGCAACAAGGATTAGAGCTTATTGAAACAAATAAGTGTTTTAAAAGGAGACAGTCCCGGTTTCAATTTCAATAGCTCATTTAACCCTTATCTGCCCAAATCCTTGGGGTCCATTCTATGTTAATTGGATCTACATTGCACTAGCATTGGGGGTGTTAACAAGCACAGCCTATGAATATTAATTACCCTGAAGTTTTCTGCACAGGAAAGACTTCACTGATACATATTAATTCTATGAAGTTTTTAAAGTAGTGCTCTCATTAAAAATGAATAGGCCATGCGCTTGAATGTTTTCCCAAGAGGAATTGTGCATCCTTAAGTCTATCCCTAATAAATTGGGTCAGATTGGCTATCCTTAAAGAATAGCTTCTCCTTAAAATGGCATTATTATTCAGGCAAATGTAAACATTCCAATCGCGTGAAGAAAGGCTTTTGTTCAAGCAGTGTTTTGACAATGGCTATTAAAGCCAGTCATGTCTGAGCGTGTACTTTCCCAACCACAGTCTCCTGAGGCCCTGTTAAAACGGTTACTTATTTACAACACTAAACACACAAGTTGTTCAGCTAAACAGCGCAAAATTACTTTGTGTGCTTGTGTGTGTGCGTGAGGATTTGTGTGTGTGTGTGTGTGTGTGTGTGTGTGTGTCTTGATGTGGCGCATTCAGAGGCAGTTGTTGGCACTACTTTAAATAAAACATTGAGGATGCATTAGTCCTCTGGCTAGGCAAGGCCTCTCTCTAAGCCATTTAATACTGAACTGACGCAGACGTGTTTCCCTGTCTGCCTCCAGCCAGCTGCTTCAGACACCTGCTCAAAGTTTAGAGTTGCCCACTTCAGCACAAACATGCAGGCCGTGGCCATCAAAGACCATCCGGGCGCCACACAATGAGAGCCACTTCACTCTTCCTAATGATACCAGCATACACTTGCATCATTTACATGGGAGGCATTTGTTCATGCACACGTCCCTGAGAGGTTTCCTCATCCACACAGACATTTTCTGCAGAGACACTTAGTGCATCAAGACTTAAAAACAGTGGAGGCAGATTCAGTTTCCCTCTCAGTGTGCATGCTCATGCAACCACACCAATATTAAGAAATCAGAAATCAGTTGATGATTGTTCTAAAAGACACAACTGGTCAGCAATCACATGTGTCCCTTCCCACTAACTACATTTCTGAAGCAGCACTGAGATATTTTTGATGTCTTTAGCAAATATGTTATATAAGGAATGCGCTTGGTTATTTGATGCTGGTGCATTTAGAGGTTTGTTTGTTTAGCTGGAACATTTTCACTGTGTGGATTCAGGACTGTGCACAGTTTTTTCCCTCACTGTGTCCTTACTTGCATCTCAAGTTTTTCTTTTTTCTTTTACAGTCTTCAGATTGGATAAAACCACGGTGGCCATAAGAATGTCCTCCACATTTCTCCATATCTACATATTTTGAAAGACTTCATGGTCAATAACATGAAATAGGTCATTTAGCTTTATTAAGTGTTTCAAAGCAAAAATAATACTGATTTTGAAGAGTTCAGTAGCAAAACCTTGGATAATAGGTAGGATTTCTGTGCCATGTTATAATATTTGGTCAGATGTCTGACAAGAACTGAAACTTACCGATTATAATGTTGTTGTTTGTTAACCAAAAACAATACAAGTGGAATAGATTCTGGCATTTTTATCATTTTGGGTTGATTGGAGACAGACATTTTTTTTTTTCTTCAGCTCCACAGAGAACTGTGGTAAGTCTGTGAAATTGAGGAATAAAAATGTGGAGTTAGAAAAGAGCAAACCAGTACTTTGTATTCTGCTCATCATCTCTGCTACATCAGCAACAAAAGACTTTGTACAAATACAAATATTGGAAGAGACGCCAGTAATGGTGGTAATCTCTTTAAACGAGAATTTGATTCATTCATTCATATAACATTAAGAAAATGTAGAAGACCAGTATGATTGAAATACCTTCATTCCACAAGCCATCAACCAGCTGAACCTCAATCTCAAAGAACTGAAATAACTACTTACCTGCCCTCAGTTGTCCCATACAGTTCGCAGTGTTCCTGATACCCCTCTATGGTCATCTCTGCATGTATGTGATTGTGTCTATATGTTTTTGTTTTGTTTTTAATGTTTATACTTGCCTGCAAAACAAATTTAATATAGGGTATATTATATAATATATATAATAATATAATATAATATAATATTGGGCTAACTCTGTAGGTCTCTTACATACAGAAGCATAAAAGATTTTTTGAAAAGATACATGGATGTCAAACTTTTTGGCTTCATGTGCTACTGAACAACAGTCATAGGAATGAACAGGGCCCGCCTCCAAAGGCTTATTCAATTCTCTCTATAGAGAGAAAACAATATTGTGATCATATGTATATCTATATCTGTATTAGATTTTGTATGACTGTAGAAAATAAGTCCTTTGGAAAACACACGTTTCTGAGGCTTACACATTTTGTTCAGTGGGATGATCTTCACAAAGTAACACAACTTTTATTATGTTTGAAGAGTTAATGCAGCTAACAGAAGTAAAAAGCTAACATAATGCTATAGCAATATACACCACCGCTGCATGACTTACCTACCATACCAATTCAGATAGTCTCCAACATGCTAACCATCTGCGTTTTGACCACAAATTTCATTTCAGGCATCAACCCATTCAAAATCCTCATTGGGTTTGAGCAGATAGATTCCAGTGCGCTAACATAGTAATTTACTTCCTGGTTTAGGAACTCATTCTATGGCTGTCTATACATCCATGCCCTAACCACTGACTGGGCTGTGGCCATTTGCATTGCAGTCTGGTAATAAAGGTGCCAGCTAAGTAGAAAGCAAAGTTTAGTAAAATAATAAAGGGGAACTTTAATTCTTAATAGGGCCCTTTAAATAACAGGTGGTGACTATCATATCACTGCATAGAGGATAATAAGCATTTCTCAGTAATGTTAACACACTTTGTGTTTCCTTTCTTTTGTACTGGAATGAGATGGAAAACTAAGCTGTACGTGTGTGGGTGTGTGTGTGTGTGTGTGTGTGTGTGTGTGTGTGTGTGTGTGTGTGTGTGTGTGTGTCAAACAACTCGTGTGATCCCCCTCCTGCTGCCCACATAAGCAGGGTGTGTAAACAGGATGTCGACCGGAGCAACAGTCAACTATTTTAAACTAAGGCTTCAGCACACATGCAACCTGTGCTTCATCTCCTCCCAGTCGGAGAGCGGCGGCTGGAGGTAGACTCAACAAAATGGATGAGTTCATGGGCTGGCTGTCTTGGAAGGCATCCATAAGACAAAGGAGAGGTGCTGGGTGGTTTACCTCCCAAAGCCTCACTAACAAAACCTGGGTGACAAGAAGATTTGAAAAGTTGTTCCTAGACTAAACACATTTTTTATGATTGTAAAAAAAAAGGTTATGCTATGTTTAAAAAGCAATATGATTCAAAAGAGGAAATCTTAAGCTTGAGTTAAAACATTTGTGATATTTTCAGTGACACAGCCCTTGTTTTTTTTTCCCTTTAATAATTATTTCCCCCTTTTTTTCGACATAGCAGCGCATCACTGTTCAATTTTCACCTCCATCTGTGTGATTATTAATCAGATCACACATCAATTGCCAGAACCAGCAAAGAAATTCAGCCTGTAATAAAACTGTCATGTGCTGTGGTATAAAGACAGATGTTGCCAGTTGTGTGATAACATAATTAAACTGTTCAGTGAGGGATTCCATAAAATTATTCAAATTGGACGAGCACTATCATTTTACCAATAAAGCAATTTAGGGCAATATGCAGTGTCATAACACTGATGTTATCCTCTCCGCCAGATTTTCCAATAAGTTGGAGCCTCTGCTTGGCCTCCTGTGACAATATGAACAGTATACAAGAAGATACCTGAGAGCTCTGAGAGATGGAGGATGCTGCACAGAGGGGCCATGGGGACGAGGCGAGGATGGTTTCAGTGTGATCCACTCTGCTCAAAGTGTATGTGTGCAGGGGTTTAGATGGCATGGCTCAGGAAGGAAGCTCGCATTCAATAGGATAATGCACTACGGGTATTGGTCAAAAAAGAACCCAAAGCAAAGAAGCCTTTATTACACATGTCAAATACTCAGCACTGTGCTGCACAGATATGTAATTCTGCAGCGGAGCAAATACAGAGATACTGGCAGGAATTCAATTCAAAGTGCAGTGATAAGGCTGCGTTCTCCTTGTGAAACACCATATTTCAATCCAGGCAGAGCAGCTCTCTCCCTGCTGCCCTCAGCTCTGCGGCAGAGTACATGCGATTAGCAGAGATCTGAGGCAGCAAATGCTCTCTGGCCTCCTCTCTGACCTGCTGCTGTTAACTCCCCCAGTCTGACCATTAGCCCTTTTTGTGGACTGGACGCCATAAACCAGCAGGCCCCTGCACTGGCAGGCCTGGCCTTTGGGCCTCTAATCTGTCTGAGTATGAATGTGTTTCTGTGGGTACTGTATATCTGTGTGTGTCTCTGGGTGTGTGCACCTGTCTGAGTGGCTTATCAGAGCACCTCCCCAAGTAGCTTGGCTTGAACTAATAGACCAACAAATGTATTGGTCTGCCAATGCTGAGATATCTGTATCAGTGTATGAGTTATCCAAAAGTGCTGATGTCGATTTTCTTTGGTCTGTTTTGTTTATTTTTTGTTTGGTCATTTAGAAATGGTGTCTTGCAGCTATTTGCTTTATTTGAATGGAGAACAATTGACTGATACTAAACATTTAGTGCTAGTGTTTATTTAGCTTTTTTTTTTAAAATGTATTTAAATGGTCAGCAATTAAATGATATGGAACATACAATATTATATAGCTATTTAATTTTCTTTTTTTTTTTTTTATTTTATTTTTTTAGCATTTTTCAATTTAATTGTCAGGATTTAAGAAATACTGAATATTAATTACTATTAAGCTATTTATTTTAGTTGTATTTGTTCTTTTTTAAATGGTCAATAAATGACACCAAACAAACAGCACTGGTGTTTATATAGATTCCATTTCTAGAATTCTTCACGATGTAATATATCGTGTATATTGTAGAATACTGTAGAAATAATATTACATTGTCATTGTCTTTTGTTAAAAAAAAAACAACCTTTCTGAGTACCTTAACATAATCATTTTGGTGCAAAATCGGGTCACAATCCAGAAAGGTCTATATTTATTACAGTTCATAATTCATATTAATTTTATTGGGTGCTATATCAGTAATCTAAAATCAGCATCAGTATCGGTCTCAAAAAAGCCAATATCAGTCGGGTTCTAGGTGGAGCGGCGCTCTGTGACAGTGGCCAATACGTGCATTTCCACCTTCTCAAGCCTTCACCAGGGACCATGTAAGCTCTGCATTATGCAAACAGGAAACCTGTGCCCGCTCAGCTCTTTCTGCGGCCACTGTTATGCGTGTCACTCTCTGCTCTCTGCACACGCAACGAGTCGGACACCTCAACCACGCAGGCTGGGAGGAGGAAGAGGAAGAAAAACATAATTGGCTGGCCTTATCTTGAGACATATAACAAAGCTTTAAAGGCACTTGTTTGACAAAGCAGGCTGGATGGATGTGTATGCAATAAAAGAAAAGCAATTATTCATCCCTGTTTTCTTTTTTTTCTTTTGAGATATTGTTGAGGATTTGTACAGTATCGCTGAGAGGAAGAGACAGGATGATAGTTTAGAAATCTTTCTAACTTGATTAAAAGGGCTCTTCTAAAGGCAGGATATTAATATTTAATGTCCTACTGTTGTATCAGTTGAAATTTCAAGTGAAGGAATCTATTGCACGGTTGCACATTTAAGATGTTATAAATGCTTTGCAGAAATTGACCATATATCACAAAGAATATGTGCAGAGAGCTGCATGTGCTAAAGACAGCAGCTGTAAAATAAACACAAAGTCCTATACATCATTATTGTGTTTATTTAACTGCAACAGCTACACAACTTCCTGTTGCAAAATCATTTAAATCACAAAACAGGTTATTGCACAAACTCTTGTGTGCTGTTGTTTTTGTTGTTTTTGCTCTCATACAGTATCTTCACTTCCTCATGAGGATAACGTTAAAACCACAACTTCTGCAACGCAAACAAGAACACAAGAGAAAATAAACGCTCAGGTTCTAGAGGCAAACACATACAGTATGTTATGAAAAAGATGTCTAAAAAAAGGAGATGCTCATATATTATACACAAGCAGCTGCAAACAACCGAGCACAGCCTAGAAAAAAAGGCTACAAGATGCACAACAAACATTTAAAAGCAAGGGCCAAACCGTTACGCCACAACCGATATCACTGAGTTCCTCAAAAAGTGAAATCTGCGACATTTCCACAGCAGCTTAGAGAGAGAAAAAAAAGAAAAGAGACGGCGCCTTCTTTTCATCCTCTTAACAAACAGTATTTGACTTACTAATAGAGATGCTTAAATCAAGCTTATGGTCCACTTCCCTCAAATCTGACTAGTCCACAAGATGAATTCCCCTGTCAGAATCAAGATGATCAAACAGATTACAATTATTTCATCCCCCATCTTTATTAATGAGCACTGTCTTTCATAGTTATGTTCCCTAATAAGAATAAATGATATGCCACTGCCAGGTTTGTTGTTCCTGCTCACTCAGGGGACTCAGACATTTGCACTTTGAGTCAGAGAAGATTTTTAGATTGATTTTTGCATCACCTAAAGGCGTAATAGCATCTTGGATGTTGTGAAGAACAAAGAATTCAAACAAAAAAAGAAAGAAAAAAAAAACCTTCTGTGTGTCAGTTAGAATCGTATTAGTGCAAGCCGCAAATAAAACTTAAAAGAAAAGACTGTGAAATGCCACAAAAGTAAAAAGTTATCAAGTAATTGAGCGAAGATCGTAATGCCCTGGGGACAATTAACATGGTTCATGGTGCATGAGTGAAAATCCTGGGTTAGTCTAATGGGAGAATAAAAAGACTGCCTGCCTTCCCAGTAACACTACCCTGGTAAGTAGCCTATCAAAGCCCCGCGTCAGGAGCTGAGAGTGAGACATCTCGTCCTCCGTCCCCATCCATGCGCCATTTATCACACACAACAATTAATACGCCTCCCTCTGTTTCAACTCCAACCACAGGCCACAGAAATTAACCGCTGGATTTGTTCAAAAGGCATGAAGCAAAAAAAAGGGCTTGCTATTTACCGCAGTAGAAAGCAGAGGGCAGAAAATACGACTGTAATACATGGAATTGGGAAAGAGAGAGCTGCTCGTTTTTCCTCCCTTTAAATGCCAGTGCAGATCCTGGAGAGTAATAGTTCTTTCTGGATGACTAGAAAACAGAGACCACGCTTGGACGACTGGCTCTATTCTAGCGGGGGAAGCTTTATTTCCATCCCTTCTTGGTGTCAAGTGCACATCCATGACACTTCTGTCTGCCTCTCTCCCCCTGTGTCAATTCATCAAAGTTGTAACCCTGTTGTCTTTGCAGAGCGAATCAGAATGTGCCCCTGGCAAAGAATGAAGGAAAAGTCAACAGGAATTAAGTTTCAGTGCAACTGTTTACTCAACTGTGGCCTGCAGTTATTGAAATTTTATCCATGGTTTTGTGTGACTACTGCAGTAATGAATTCAGTATGGCTGTGATTTTCTCACTGACGACATGCTCATTCTGAGCTGGAAAAAAACATGGGTGGGAGGTGGGGTCTGGTGACTGGGGTCTGGAGCAGGGGCTGGGGGGTGTGGATATAGAACAGATCTGGTAAGGCCTGAAGAAGTCAAACACAGAGTGTCAGCGTGCATCCTGCTCCTCTGTCTGACTTTCTACTGATCAGCTTCTTGTCTGGATTTTATTCTAAGGCTGCCCCACTTAATACCGTGAAAATGTGATTAACAGAGACACACACCATGTACTTCTAAGATGACAGCATCTAAAACAGTAGGCCTGTTTTGTTTGTTTGCTCTTCCACCATTAATAATACCCTCTCCTAAAGTAAGCTATGACAAAATGACAATAATCCGTTATGGGGTCAGATAACTTACTATTCAAGTGATGTATAAGTAAGGCTGAGCACTTGAAGTGAATGATATTTACTTCAAAGGGATACAATGTGATACGGATATTTGATATCTGGCCGATACTGGCTCACATAGCTGTAATGGGTTAGGTGCACGAGGGATGATCTATTCAATTCAGTTAAATTCAGCTGATACAATAATATAATGTATATAGTATATAAATATAGAACTGAATAGAATGTATATGAACACACAAAAAGCCCAACCTTAAAAACAGAAGACCAAACCAGCCACTTTATTAGGTACACACCTAATAAATTGGCTGGAGAGTGTGGTCTGTAGTATCGGTATCGATATCAGTAGCAGATCCCTAGTTGCTGAAACATATAATTTTAATAATATAATCTATATATTAATTTAACAAATGTAATTCTATGTATTTGTTTAAGCCCAAATTCTGAAGAAATAAGTATGATGTATAAAACATAAATAAAAAAAAAAATTGAAATTGTTTTTTATTCACAGCTTATCAGTTGAAGCAAGATATTTTGTCTTTGTAATTTATCTAAATTAATATAGGTTGCAAGGGATTTGCAAACCACTGCATTCTGTTGTCTACATTTTTTTTCATACTTTCCAATTTTTTGGGCATTAAGCTCGACATAGAAAAGGATTATCTGAGCCACCACTACACAGTGAGAGTAGTATGTACCTGTGCTAACGGATCAGTATTTGGTAACAGAAGATTTCCAAAGCCCAGATATTGGTATTGGTATTAGGACTGAAAGAATCCTCGGGTGCATCACTATGATAAAACATATGTGTAGAGGTGATTATCGCTGCATTGACCTGTGTATTACATCAAGTGAGATGTCAGAATGCAAAGCTATTTATGAAAAATGTTTCAGACTTTGTGTTGTGGAAATGAGATATGAATGAATTTGCTGGTTATCATTAGTCTTGGCAACAGAACTGTGTATCACGGTGTCACAACATCATACCATCCTGAAGTCATGATGCTTGTGCTGAAAGATGATGAATGATAACAGTGGATTATTGCTCAGCTCTATATGTTACAGGGCCATGTCTCGGTGCTCTGTGCTGCAGCATTGTTGCCCTCCCTGTGCAAATGCTGATGGATGTGCTGTGACAACAGACAGCGGCACAGAGCCTGTGCATCATCACCAAACAGCTCCTGACAACAACCCCAGCCGTCCTGTCGGATAGACAGAGATAGCACAAGACACACTGATCTTTTCAATGTTGTTTCCTTAAACACACTGTCGTGTGCCACACATAACGCTGACACCAACAGAAAGAGCTTGTCTGTTTGTCTCAAGTCGGAGATGGTGAAAATGTTTTGGGCTTCGTCGACGATAAAGCCGCCGTGCATCTCTGCTTCTTATTGGTTGCCGTGGCAGAGTGTGGCATTAGTTGTGAGTGTTAGGTGTGTTTACAATGAGCCAGAGGAAAATGCTGTCATCCTATTGGACAGCATGGTTTCCTAACTGTCTACACAATCCTGCTACACCTACATACTTAAAATATGTCAGATAAATATTTTACTAAAATGCAGATGCTGCATGCTACGATAAACACGTTCACAACCAAACACAATCACACAGAGAGAGCACTTCCCCTTCTTTAAATATTCAAAGAGGGCCTCAATATACATAAATAATAATAATAATGTGTTTATGTACTAGATGTACTTTGAGGTGGGATTAAATATTAAGTGGCACTTTAAGAGGGGGAGGAAGCCTGCTGTTGACAAGGCTTAATAAAGTGAAGACAGGTGCGAACGGTTCTACCTGGTGCTGCTGGAGATGCAGGAGGTCGGCCGCAGTCACCTCCACTGACGGCGTGGCGCTCTTGGGTCGCCCCTCCCTGGACCCCCCCTCCACGCTCGCTCCTCCATTTTGATTGGCTGGTCCGTTGCTCGTCGCCTCCGTCCCAGATTCTTGCATCATGACTTAAAAACCTGAGAGAGGACACAGAAAGGGAGACAGAAAACAGGGACGGAGACAGAGAGAAACAGCTGTTAAAACACACAGCAATGAGGTCGCATTTCAACTCTGGGCCAAACTATAAACATCTGTCATATCCTTCCCACACAATTTCACTTTTATTGCAGGTTTCCCAGTTGGTTTGTGCTTCCCCGCGTCTTGTTTGTTTGCTTGCAGCGAATGCAATGAGGCAAACACACATGCACACGCTCTCACAGACCGCTTCTCCACACAATAATGAACTGCTCCTTTGTTTTGGCTTTTCCGGTGCACGATCCTTTGCAGATGACAAGTCCATACTGGGCCGCAGAAGAGGGAGCGGGACTCAGGTTTTGTTTGTGTTCTCCATTATGGGTATATGCAGGGGTGCAGTGGATGGGGTTGGGGTCCAGCACACATTGGAGGAGGAACTCAACCTGAGTTGAGTGAGAGCAGAGGAGCCCAAGAAAACACTGAACCTCCAAAACAAAACACTTTCTATGGAAATGGATATATTTACTTGCATGGCTCCCAGAAGAACCACGGCAGAATAGCTTTTTAATGGGAAACAGGGCGACTGTGTGAGGCCTGCCAAAGGATCTCCATGAGAAACATCCAATGTGAGGCCGAGTGAAAACAGTCAAATCCTTCAGGGGTGCTCAATTAACACCAAAATACTTGTCTGAATATAAATAAACCTGATTGAAGAACATGTCTTTTACAACTTTATCTAGCTCAAACGAATTACATGCAAATGTTGTGCCTTTAATGTATCAACCCATTCTTTTTGCTTTATGTTAAAATATGACAGCAGTAAGCTGTGTTAAATGTGAATACACAGCTATTTGCTTACATTTTACAACCCCTGTTCTGCTTTTGGATACACAAAAGCCAGACAGACACGACACCCCCCCCCTCCTCTCCCCTTACACCCTCCCTCTCTCTCTTGGGATAAGTGCCAGTGACGCTGGTGCATTTCTGTGCCCGTATTCCTCAAATCAGCAGAATGATTTACAGCTATTGTGCGTCGGTCGCAGGCCTCAGTGGCGCAACGCGTCTAGCCTCCCAATTCCAGGGCGGTTAATGAAGCTGACCAAGTCAGGCAGAAGCGAATTAACTTGGCTGATTAATTATTTATATGAAGCAGAATAAATGCCTTTAAAACACTGGGCCTCATCATGAAAGAAGGTGAAAATGGAACTAAATGCAGATTTATGGTGTTGCATTTAAGGCGTGTAATGGGAGGGCCACTGCGAGTTAATATGCGCTCAACTGCAGTGTCTCCAGAGGTCCAGATCTAAACAAGATGCAGACACACACCCAGACACCGTGGGGACACACACTCAGGCTGACAGAAAGGAAATTGAGGTTGACAACTTGTCACATAGGAATATTTACAGAGCGTAGGTGAGATAATAATCTGGACATGGGATTATTAAAAAAATAAACAGCGCTGAAAGCTGCTTTCAAATCATAGTTCTGGGATGTCCAGGCTCAGCAGCAGTTGTGGACTCGAGTGAGGTGAAACAGCACCAGCACAAAATTCAGAGTTCACTATGGTTTACTCTGCTGTAGAAGCTCTACTTGCAAGAAGCAAATCCGAGTGAGTCATCTGACACTGTGGCCTGTGCCGGTTCAGTTGTGTGTCACAACGCCCCCACACTCAGGGGCCTGTCTGAGCAGCTTGGGCCCGGCCTACAGGCCCTGTTCTCTGGGTTTGGGGGCTGGAGTCGGCCCCCCTCTCCCTCCAGACAGATGTTGACCCGGCTCACCCCTCCAGTCTGGCACGGCCTCGCTCCATAATGGGATTTTCTAAACAAGGAGTGAGCAAGAGGAATACTGTGGGATGGGACGCAGCCAGCCACAACTCCATCTACAGGCCCTCGCTTGCACCAGCTCTCCATCCGAGACACCAATTAGAAACACACATTCTCGGGCGAAAATTAAATGCCATTTGAAATAAACCATGGGCTGACGTTATTCACCCCCACTTATTTTTCAAATAAAAGACATTTTTTCCACATGCAAAAAAAAAAAAAAACGGAGGGCCTTCTTTTTTTTCCAAAGCTTCATAAAAGGGGGGAAAGTAATGGCTATTATACATGCACTGTCATTCCATGCAAAATTTTCATAATTATAACGGAAAGGCGTACATTTCCAAATGCATGGCATCTCCAAAAGTAATCAAGAGAATGAGCCGCGGGGCTATTTTAATGTATGCAAAACTAGTGACCCACAATAAAGGAGAGAAGGGCTACAATGAATGCAAAGTAATGCGCGCATGCTTGGAACCGGCACTGATGAGGGGATGGCTAAAATTAACACCCAATTAATTTTCGAATTGACAAACAAATGAAACCCATAAATCTACTTTCTCATTAATTTTACCACAGAATAATTCAAAGCTGCAATATCATGAGCGAAAAAATTGGAGGAACAAAGAAAATGGAAAATGGGCATTATCCATCATAAATATCAAGAAGATAGGAAAGAGCCTTATTAGAGAGTTGTGCTGATAACAATGTTAATCTGTGAAGCACTGAGGCAGGGACGCCATCATCAGCTGGGGCCTGGGCAACTCGGCCACGTGACTTGGCCCCACGTATGTTTATCTATCTATTTATTTTCACTTTGCTCAGGGGATAGCCTCGTCTGTGATGACTCAAAAAAGCCCCAAGTTTTTCCATCCGTTCCATTTATACAACGCATACAAATTCAGCTGTAATTATGGGTCAAGTGTCCTGCTAAAAGGGTAGTAGTTACTGGGGTTAAAAGTATTCGTACTGCAAACACAAACATTTCAACATAAAACAATACACAAAAGGAGACATGAGAGGGAAAAAAAAAACTTTTATTATTAATGGAGAATGTTAGCTTTTGTCTGAGCTGTAAAAGTAGTTTTAAAAGAATTGAAATAATGGAAATTCCAGGAGATGAAAACAAGAGAAAAACAGTTGGTACAAAAAGAACTGGCTGTGCTGCTGATTATTAGATGCCTGTCTGTTCTTTGAGGGGTCGGAAGGGTGGGGGTGGGGGGTTGCTTGCAAAACAAAACAAGTGTTTGGAACAAACACTGGATAATAAAAAAGGTCAGAGTTTCTGTTTGTTTACAGTCTGTTTTGTTTTTCCCTGCCTCAAATATGGGGAGTACAGTACAAACAAGAGTCACATGTGTCTCCCACCTGACCAGACAGGTTGAAGGTTAAGAACAGCCGGCAGCCAGAGCTCATCAACCCCGCCGCTCCTCCCCCCGCCCCCGCCCCACCTCGTTGGAAATCTAATGCCTGTCCCCCTGTCATGCTTGCCTGGAATTCAACAGCTCAAACAAGTCAGCAGTAGATTCAAGGTAGGGTCGGCCCGCGCAGCTGTGCTGTGACCCTTCTCATTGTTTTGTTTTTCTTTAATGCTCATGACCAGGGTTGCAAAATAGCAGCAGTATAAAAGCTTGAAGCTAACCATGGGAATTAACAGGAAATTATGAGGAATTATTGGGAAATAATGGGAATAAAATAGACATTACCATTAGGGTGGTCTGTTCAGACCGAGTTTACAATGAAACAAACCCGTAATCATATCATACATCATAACAAACATAATCCGTTAATTTGCCTAGTACGTACAGTGTGAATGTGCTTCATGTGCCAACTAAAGGGGAACAATACTTTTCTCAAATTTGAGCAGACAGCATAGGCTGTGTATAAACTTCGGATTGAAAGTGAAAACTAATAAAAAACGTGTTTTACACTATAAGATGAATGAAAATTAATGAATTAAACTCTTCGGTTAGCATGCTAAGTCGTTACATTCCACATGATAAAAGCTAGCAAGCAAAAACCAGAAGGAGGTGTTAATAAACTGTGTACTTTGTTTCAGGCTGTGATCTGCCCCGGAACTAAAAAATTCCAAAATATTAAAAATATCACTATCATGTCATCAAAATGCAGCCCTTTAGATAGGATACTGTGCTAGCTTAGTGCTTACGGATGTGCAACATATAATCAGCAGATTTATTTTTATTTCATTGTGTACCAGTTTATAGTAAAGTACAAAACTGTTATTGGTTATTTTTTTGTTAACAACAGTGATGTTAGTTGGATTTGGTTGGAATATTAAATATTCTGTATTTTCTCACCTCATCTTGGCCTTTTATTACCTCTAGGTGTGCATAAACTACATGTTTTAACCTCTTTATAAAATACAAAAATGGTTTATCAGGTTTCAGTCATGAAAAGCAGAGGATTATAAGTTATCGTCTGAAAAAAATGTATTTTGTGCATCCCTAGTAGTAATGCACTAAATGTCTATTTGATGGGATACTGGTAACTTATCTGTACTGTTGAATACAATGCAGCTCAACAGACATGCCAT
This sequence comes from Hypoplectrus providencianus, assembly GCA_028566105.1. Classification (NCBI taxonomy): domain Eukaryota; kingdom Metazoa; phylum Chordata; class Actinopteri; order Perciformes; family Serranidae; genus Hypoplectrus; species Hypoplectrus providencianus. Next base: position 3,140,476 of record JAOWBC010000710.1, read on the forward strand.
GACAACTTGTATTGCTTTTATGTTTATTCCCCCTACGAAAGTTACAGTTACAGTTTTTATATTAAAATTGTGCAAGAATTTTCCAACCTTTTGCAACCCTGCTCATGACAGCACAGCGTCAGCGGCCACCTGCCTCAGTTCACAGAGTTCTCACACAGCCTTTGTTTACACAAGCACACAACATTTCTTGGGTGGGAGATAAAGACACACCAAGGAAGAGACAATGGGAAGAGGGGCCCGGTTGCTAGACTAGACAACACATCAGCGTGTACCAAAGGTACAACAACAGAACGCTTCTCAAGGTTTCTTAAGAGTCTTGTATTCTGTTGTATTTTGGCTCCTGATTCTAGGGAAAAGTCTGAAGACAAACAAAAGCTGTATGTTAAATAATTCATCATCACAGCCCTTATCACTGACAACAAACTACTCCAGCAGACACAGAGATTGGGCTAAATCCCAATAACCTTTCAAAACTGTAGTCCTTTCGCATTTTATCTGCAAATAGGAGCCTTCTGCAAACCAGAACCACCTCGATCAAAAGGGCTCACTTGCTGCTCTGACTACAATTCTCAGTCGGCCGTCTGCTGAGAGGAGCTAACGTCAGGGATGACATTCTGCCAAAGGAGACTTCACAGTCAGACCAAACAACCATGTAATCTTGTCAGCCACTTCAACCAAGTCACAGATAAGCAAAGCATATCTCCAGACTACTGTGACAATGTAGTACGAACACACACCCCACCCTCAACAGCACAACCAATACCTCCATCAAAAACGGGGGCCTCTTCAAACTTCTTCCCAGGCCTTGTACGGGGGAATGAGCAGACCACTGGTGCTGGCAAACAAAGCAGCTGTTTGTTTAATAAGTGATTGCTGCCATGGCTACAGTAAACAGGAGGAGCAGGGGTTTGTGTTTATGAACAAACACATCTCCTTGCAGGAGCCATTTAATATTAACCAGGTGGAATGATCAGGCGATTTCCTAGGTGACACTCGGGGCAGGCCTAGTGTAAACAGGTTGTGGAAAGGGGAGGGGAGGGGACCAGGCTTTAGGGAATCAAGGTCGATGCAAATGCAGCTTGGGCTAGAATAAACAGCGAGGCAGAAGTCAAGATAAACAAAAAGTCATTCTTCTGACATTTGAAGACGCATTAAGCTTTGGTGTGTTGCAGCTGCTGGCGAGCCACCATGAATGAGAACAAGATGGGCGGCAGCGGGGTGGGCAGACCACGGCGAGGTGGTCTCCAATGGAAACACATCATTGTCAAGCAAGTGTTTCTTCCAGACCCAACAAACAGTGGCTCTTCCACTACGGCGCAGCGAGGAACTTGTAAAAACATGTTAAACATTTACCTTGTTCAATTATTCAGTAACTGGGTTTGTGGAAATAACAAAAGGATGTCTGAAGGGCTCCGAGAGCTGGCACTCACAACATCAGAGTATAGAGTGGAAAACAACAAAAAAAAGAGAAATTAAATGGACAAAGATGTTATCTATCATAAATCAAAGTGCATTGATTTGATTTGTTAATGTATGTCTGTCTGTAACAGATCAGAAGTTACTCCATCTGTTACATCAAACTCTTCATTGTCCAAAAATAAGTAGTGATTATAAAAGACAAGGTAGTGTAGGGACTCTCAAGCTGCGCGTCACCTTGACCATGAATTTTTCATGAATACAACAACTTGCCATCTGCTGAGCTGAAGCCATCCAATGAGGCTTCCCTACCCAGAATCCATAGTTTTCTGTCTCCACTTCCCCTACTGATTTCCTTTAGTCCCCCAAAACAGCCACCCCCACGTAAGGAAAGCATAAAATATGAACAAATGTGCCAAACACATATTTATAACACATTGGGATGACTGTGATAGAATTCTCTAGCATGAAATCTAGATCCAAACCTATTACAGCAACCACAAGGAGAGGAAAGGAGTACGATGATTCATGTGAATATCAAGCTATTATCACGCTACAAGCTCGGATAAATTAACAATAAGAAGGGTACCAGAAGGCAGACTCCGGTGGTGAAGCTGAGTAGATCCATAATTTCAGAAAATACACAAACCAGTTTGTCTCCTTTGCATGGAGCCAAGCGAGAAACACCTCGGTGTAAAGGCCTGCTGTGCACAGACAATGACGGAATGTGCCAAAGTAAGGCAGGCCATGGTATTTTTAGTACAACTAGGGCCGATAGAGACTAAGTAAATAGAGAAGTCTAATGAGTTTAAATCTGGTTGTACATGAATGGAATAGTAATTCTGGGATGTGGAGCCTCTTTTAGGAGTGGTTCGCCACACATTTTCTCAGCGACTCTCCTTCATTTGACTTTGATAATCTCGCTCACATGTGGCTCATGCCCATTAACACTACAGCGAGAGGACAGACACCAGGAGACATGGGGGCCTCTTTTTCTGACCACAGGAAAAAAAAACGGCATTGCTTCCCTCAAGCTCATCTTACCTATTACAGCTGTCACACACGCAAAGAAAAACACAACTTCAATCTATCAGCATCCTATGGGGTCGGCGTTACACTTGTTGTTTTAATGTTACTTAAAGTGTGTCACATATTTTTAATCATTTTTACTAGAATTCATGTAAGGGCTGTTCCCCTGGGGATGGGAATGTGGACTCTTAGAGAGGAAATGTGTCAGATGCATTTTCCTGGGAAAACCAAGGTTAGCCTTAACGAACTTGTCTAATTAATACTGCACACCTACGCAACGAGAGGACAATATTATTAGAGCTGCTGTCAACTGACTGAAGTGTACACTTCCTCCATGAGCTGACAACATGTAGCCAAATCATTTTTTGGAAAAGCTTTGCACTTTTAAATCACTGAGACAGACTTGTGGTAAACCGCCGCTCTACACACAAAGTAAGCTGCTAATTACTGTGGAGTAAGTCATCAAGTGTGGTAGATGCATTTATTATGATATCTCTCTAAGTACTACGCATGATGAAGGAAATAAAGTATGGGCTCTGGCGTAACCCCTGCTATTTAAATGATTCTTAGCTCTGTAATATTTCCTGTAAAAACAAAAACAAAGCACAGGTAGTGGTCCTCCACCTCTTTTGTTCAGACTAAATCATACAGAGATTAAGTTATGCTATTGATTTTTTTTAGACAAAATTTTACATACAAACAATAGCATGGACGTGCAATTCTATTACAATCGTATCTCACCTTCATCTGTCAGTTCTTAGATTGTTTGAGGGGACAAATAATGCTCAATTTCAGGTTCATATTTGTACTTGTAGTTTCTACTGGAACATAATTTCATGCTTTCATTTTCAAAACTGGAAGTATCACCTCCTAGCCCTCTGCCTTCAACAATCAGTTACAGTTGATATCCATGTGTGTCCTATCTCAGATTATCCATAAAACCACCACAGTTTCAAGGTGCACACTATTTCAGTTGACAACCAAATGTCTCCCTTTCTGTTCCTGGCTGAAGGCCTCTAATAATGGTGGGAAAAGTGTTTTTCACAGTTAAGTTGACGTTGACCTTTGGGTTATAAATTTTCATCAGTTCATTATTTTATCCTGTTAGACATTTGTGTGAAATGGCCTATTTAGAGTCATGGCATGGAAATGTGACTTCAAAAAGTCTTCATTTTTGAGTCCAAGTGGACATATGCACCAAATTTAAAAGAAATCTTTCTAGGTGTTGCTGTGATGTTCCATATACAAGAATGGCAAGATATAAGGTCACAGTGACCTTGACCTTCGATGAAAAATCTAAATCAAATGTGCTCTTCCTTGAGTCCAAAGGGATTTTTGCGCCAAAGTGAAAGAAACCCAAAAATATAATGCTCGCGGCCATGTCTGTCACCAACACAAAAGCATAAATACATATTATTTTTAATATTACCCTCTATCTGAAACCTTCTATTTAAGGGCCTGTCTCTTTAAGCATGGTCTGCTCTAATTGGTCCGTGCTTTCAGGACTTCAACATCAGCGCTCCAGGCCTTTCTTCACCATCACTGCAGCTGGGGAATAACTTACAACGTGAAAAAAGGCAGCTCCTGCATATGGGCTGTGTGCATTCTCTGTGAATTGTGCATTGAGTCTTAGCTAGACCTGCTTCGTAATGATTGAAGATACATAAATCATACATACATACATAAATACATTTTTTTTTTTAAACAATATGGGACCTTTTAAACTAAGGCATCTGTGAGAAAAGAGCCAGTTTGTTATTTGTCATCTGAATTACTGTGATTGAAATGGGAGCGGTATTACCCATGGACCCCTCCTGCTTTTCTTCCTCGATGTGGAATCGGGGGTCGTCTCGGCCTAAGAAGCATGTTATTATTTTAAAAGCCCCAGCTTCCCAGAGAGAGGACAGAGAGGGTTAAAAAGGAAGGGAGTTTGTGCCTTCCATTAAGCAGTTAAAGTGAAGATAAAGGGCGAGGGGCTAAATACCAAAAGACCTTAGATGAATTTCTGCGTTTTAATGGAATCAGGTTTTAACAACTCTTTTTTGTTAAATACAGCCCATGTCAGGAGAATGCGTCCCACTCATAAAGCAGCACAATGACAATGTACAGTGGCACTAATACAAGGACATAGTTCATCATGACATTTTCTGCAATTCCCAACTGATTAGGGTCATTATGTTGGAGGCCTGATTTATGTTGTCATTTCCTCTCACCGATCCTGCATCAATGAATCTTAATGAATTGGTAAATAAGGGTGAAGATTACACTGTGTGACACTGCAACATTTCTCACCCTCAACGGCCGAGATTTATGTAGCCAATTAGAGACTAACAGAGAAAATTGGCTGGCAGAAAAATAATATTCTTTATGGTGGAAAATGGAGGAGCATTCTCAGTGAAGGGCAATTGTATTGTCGCTGTTAAAGTCCATAAACCACCCTCCTAACCCACCTTCAAAACGCAATGGGGGAGTCAGCGAGCAAGGGATGTAAGGGCAGCTTTAGACCATTTGCGGGGCTGTGTGTCCACAGAGCCACAGAGCCAAAGTCCTTAACATTCACAGCGGCCTATCCAACATGTTTGATCAGCATAAATACACCCCTGGATGACAAACATGTTTACCTTCTCACTGCAAACATCAGACAATCAGACACCATGAGGTGCTGCTTCTCTAATGAAGACACAGGAGCTTTTATCAAGGCCAGCCGTGTCCCTCTGTCAGAAATATGCCTCTTTTATACACACATCAAAAAGCATTTGTACAAAGAAAAGAAGCCAAATTATTTGCTCTAAACATACAATATTTTTCAATTAGTTTTTTTTGTGTGTGTGAGGGGGGAAAACATGTTCGTTAAAAACACATCCAAATGCCCTTTATCTTTTTTTCAAAGGAGGAATATCAAAATACAATCACCTCTTTGAAGAAATCTCTGATCAACACATAGGAGAGGGTATACAATATGATTAGGGGCTCTTTAACTATTCCCGGATACATCGTTATCACGACCATGACAGTTTTTATTTCTAAGATGCAGATCAGGGCATGTTGGAGATGATTATGGCCGGAGACAAAACTGTTTTTGTGTATCAACACAAAGTATGCCTGCTTATTAATACCAAGTTCTTAAAAGAGCACTTACAGTTATAATGAGAGCCTTTATGTATTACATATTGTGACTAGATTTAGTGTGAGGAAGCGGCTCTCCACATCAAACAAGCTGGCCTGCTATTAGGCACAGGGGCTGAGGGATGCTGTGTGAAAAGGGGTGGAAAATTAAAGCTGAAGCAACGCAGGAAAGGGCTTAATTTACTGGCATGTACAGTATGCAAATGAGATTACTCTCAGCTTAACTGCATCATTTATGTCCATAATAACAGCATCATCATTACAGGGCTCAAATTAAATTACACTGTAATTAGCATATCAAAGTGATTGGTTAAAGTTTAAAACAAATACGCAATTTTGTTAATGAACATCTGTAATCACCATGTAGGCTCTCAGTGAAAACATCCAAAACAAATATGTGTTTTGGAGAAGGGGAGGAATATCCCTCCCAAACGGCATGTCTGTCTGCGTGTGTGTGTGCATGTGTGTGTGTGTGCTAGTTTGCTTAAATCTGTCCTC
>JAOWBC010000710.1:3165285-3187001 GCA_028566105.1 Hypoplectrus providencianus
ACACACACACACACACACACACACACACACACACACACACACACACACACACACACACACACACACACACAGAGCTCCACACACCAGATGTGAACTTCCACAAGGACAGTTTAATATGTGCTCTCTGGCCACTGCTTGTGCTGCGCGGCTTGGGCATGCCAGACAATGGCTTGGTCAACACCTCCCTGTGTTCTCAAGTCATGATACACACGGCTCCTGTCAACGGGTGCTCATCAAGGGGCTCGTACGACTTCCTACGAAAACCTCTGCAGCGTGAGTCATTTAATATTCTATGAAATGTGACTTGTGACAAGTCCCCAAAACCACTTCCCTATAGTGTTAGGCACCACAACTAGAGAAGGGAGTGATCCAATCCAATATCAGCCTCAGGCTTTGACATCAGACTAATATTAATGCACGTACTGAAAAGTGGTTTAGAAGATCCCTTCAGCCAATTTGCTTCACGGTCATCGGTTGCTTCAAGCCCAGAATTCAAGATAGTGACTCATTAACAACACATTTCATGTGCATTTTCCCAGCTCTCAACCAGGCAAAACCAGCCTTTCACTTGTTTTATCACAATGAGAAATTATCATCTGGTGATCATAAACGGGCAGCTACTCATGCACAGTCCTGTGAATCAACATTCATTCAAACAGGGAGTCTGGGTGGCTCACTGGCAGAGCACCTGCCACGAACACTGAGTCCTTATCACAGCCGACCCGGTTCAACTGTGGCCCAGGTTCCCTTTGCTGTATGCCTCCCCTTCCACTCTCTGTCGCTATCTAAACAGCATGAAAAGTACCGCATGAAAACCAAAACCTTCAAAAGATCTGTTTAAACACTTAACTATGTAAAAACCGACATTGGCCTGCTGTTGATTTTATCACAGTGATGGTCACGGATGCAGGTTGCTCAATAAAAAATAACTAACAAACTACTTTTACGGTATTAATCTAACTTCTTGCATATCAATTCATACCAATCAGGGATATTGCTCTGACGAGATCTACAGCTATTCCAGCTTATTTCTAACTCTGCCGTTTTCCACCTCCTCTATTCAGTGTCCGATTAAAACAGACATCTGGCCTCGCCTTTTATTGCCTAATCAAAATGAATGTGTGTATAAAAACATCTGGTTTGTGTCACATCACCCACATTGTTATTTTTTAATGATTTAGATAGTCGAGATATTTATTTCTTTAAACAGCTATTGCACTTTTATTTCAGTCACTTTAAAACCTTATGGAGGAGTTGTGAATTAGAAATTGCATTTTTTGAAATTCTCTTACTACTTTTTGACCATATGTACAGTGAGACACTGCTCATTTTTGCTAGACTTTCATTGGTTTGTTTATTTCTTGTGGTATGTCTTGTTCTGTTGTAATTTGACACGTGACAACCACTGTTGTAACTTTCATAGTTCAAAGTTTTATGCACGTTGTAAATGTTGTTAGACAGGTTTAGGTACTGAAAACACTTAAAAGTAAGGAAAGAAGAATAAGGTTAGTCTTAAAAACTACTAATTCCAAACAAAACCTCCAACAACTGTACATACAGCATGTTTGAGCCATGCAACACCCGCCAAACAACCGACCGACATGGTTTTAAACTTTTCACTGCTTCCTCACAGGTCAGTTGTGGATACCTACAGATTCCAGTGCTTAACTTTTTGAAAGAACTCCTACGAAGTTCATGAGATAGCCTGCTTCTGAGTTGCTGAGCAATACATTTAAATATGTGCATTCCTTTAATGTCCAACAATGACGCGGCTCAGTGATGGCCAACACATGCTGGAAGTTGAGAAACAATACAACAACTTGAAGCAGGAAGTTTGTTTTTTTGGGTTGTTTTTTTTTTGTTTTTTTTGGGGGGGATTTTCTTTGATTCAAATCAGCTCATATCCCAGATGACCTGTTGTGATGTTTTCATTTGATGTTTTCCAGCATGCCAAACGTTCACAGACAGGCAGATGCAACAGTGCGCCGGAGACAGACCTCATTGACTCTGGCTTCATTCACAGATCCCTCATATCAGCCACAGACTGACAGGCAGCGGAGGGGGCTGCAGCCTTAAAACAAAACCAATTCTCTGTGTGATTTGTCGAGGGGTGGGAGATGTCTGCAGATAGCAGTACAAAAGATCTGCCCTTCCTTTTTCACAAGAAAAGAGGAAGTTTTCGTTTCATTAACTCCAGACTAAAGCGTAATTATCTCCCTATAGACCTTAATCACCAACAGAAGGATAATAGAACAAAAACCAGTTTCTTCTACAGTCATTAAAGTTTTTTTTAATGTTGTTGTCTTTTTTTTCTCCCCTCCGTACTTTGGATGAGTCCATCAAGTGACGCAAAAGAATCATGAGGGCACAAGTAAAGTCTCATTTTCAAACAGTGTCTGTTAAACAGCATAGAATAGGATCCTTTGCTTGAGTATGCCCTTTCTCTCTCTGCCTGTTTGACCTGACTGATGGCCACTGAGAGGAGAGGGCAACACGAGCAGACACACACATGACTCAAGTGCTAAATGACTGTGATTGAAAATGCTTGAAATAAATTCATGGTGAACACCACAACACCACTTTGTATATAATCTAAATGACTAGCATTGCTTGAAGGTGCTTGTGATACCGTACCCTAAATGATAAATCCCCAAAGAATTGCACATAAGGATTTCTACGGGAGAATAAAAAAAAGAATGGAAAGCTTTGCCTAGATTTAATTAGCTTATGAGAAATAATTGCCATTAGCAAATGTCGTCAAATGGGGTTGAGGCGTTTTGCTGGGGGAAGAAAAAAAAAAGTCATATTTTTGGTCGATGGGGAGACAAAGGGCTTTCAAACAGGAACTGGCGAGCCATCAGCCGTTTTAGCGCACTGAGACTGAGGTCGAGTTAATTAGACTATTGTCATTTTAATCAGGACAGCTCGGCGGCCATCACTTCCTGAAAGAGCCAGTGGACTTTAAACGGCTGAGGGATTTTTGTGTGTGTGTGTGTGAATGTACTGTATATGTGTGCGTGGGCCCGAGGTGTCACCCAGCTATGGGTTATAGAGTATGGTCTGGTTCTCTCACATGCTTAGAACATTAATGAGCTGGAGACACACCAAGGAAACAAAGAAGCCTGGAGGATCACCAGGGGAAACTACTCGCCTCTGCTCTACTCATGTCTCTGTTCATTTGAAAATAATTTAAATATCAAATATTTGAAATAATTTGCTTCTCCCTGGCTATCAGATTGTGAATAGAGACTCTTTCATGTCTTCGTTATTATGTTCTTCACTGGCATTAGCATTTAAAACATAATCAATGTAACCATATTTTCTAGGTGCTTGCCATTATGTGACAATAATGGTTTATTTTTCCTGATTTCCATAATTTATGAATACAATTGGACGTCCATAATGACAAACCAAAGAATGGCAAATGATATATCAAATCTTTGCTGAATATCTGCAGAGTTTTAATCAAATCTGACAAAGGGCTGGATTTATTCCAGCCTCGCTCCACTTGCTTTGTGCCACCTTTAGTGGAAAAAATAAAGCCGACACCAGTCTCATTTGAGTTTAGCACCAGCCCTCAGAGCGGGAGTGTGTGTGTGTGAGTGTGTGTGTGTGTGTGTGTGTGTGTGTGTGGGGGGGGCTGTCAGCTCTGCCAGTCAGCAGGGGGGATAAAGCGGCCAGCCCGATATTAACACCAAAACATCTTTGGAAGTTTTCCCCTGGCCGTAGTTCAGGTCAGCTGTGGACAAGGTGACAAAGGTAACCTGCAGACAAATGCTGGTGAACTTCCCCTCCGTGACACCACCATCAGCCCCGGGCAGGGCTGGCCAATGACATGAGCCGAGCGTCTGAGCACAAAGTCGACCAGAGCAATATTTCATATTCACCGACCTCAAGGGAAAGGGTATTAAAAGGGATCGGAGCAGTTCCAGCACGTTTGACTCCATGCCACTTCTTACTTCGTCTGTTTATGATTATATTAATAGTTCCGTAAGTTCATCGTTTTTAACATTAGTCATTAATATTTCACAGGGAGTTAATATTAATCCGATCAGAAATTATCTTCCTTCAATAATTCAATATCTGCATTAATTATTCAATAAAAAGAATGTTCAGCATATTTGAGGGGAAAAACTGGAGACATCCAATAACGAGATGTTAGAAAATTACATTACTGCACCAAGTGAGCTAAACATAATAACTAAAGCCTAAATGATATATCATACCACCAATATTATGATATTGGCCTGTACCATATCTGTATTTAGCTGTGTCAGTGTCCGATATGTGCTGATATGAACGCCTTGCATAACAGAAAATCTAGAAAACATTGCTTGGGGTTATTTAGAAATACTGTTAGCTATTGTTATTTTTATTATTATTTTTCTTTTATGGTGAACAATGACTCATACTGAATATATATTACTGACATTCATTTAAAAAATGTTTCATATTTTTTTGAAGTTTAATTTCTTGAATTGGTTGATCATGTAATATATTGAGCGTTTAATGTACAATAATGTAAAATATTTGTAAATGTATTTATTATTTTACCCTACAAAATATTAAACATGCGAGCAGGTGTGTTTTCTTTTCTTTTTTAAAATTACCGTCGTTTATCATAAACAGAAACTGTGAAAACACATTATCTCATTTTTTTTACCTCATGACGTTCCCTAAATGGATAATGTACAAGAATAATAATCAGAACGCAATGATTTTTGCAAATTATTTGCCTTCAACATTCAAGTATAGTGCAAAGACAACACATCTAATGCTGCTCAAACAGTACAGAAGGCATTTTGGAGTTCTCCCTTCTTCCAACAATGATTGTGCTGTTTCCATAGACTTACATATTCAAGTGAAAAACAAGGCCACTGTGAGTAAAATGTCACAGGAGCAAAAAAACACCCTGAAACTTTAGGTTCAGAGAAAGCAACTACCTTTTCACAGTCACGTCGGTGCAAAACCTGTGCACAATCCACACAGAACAATATTTTAATATTTTAATTCCAGTCCAATAATTCTAACTCCACAATTGGTATAGATCTTCAAAAATCCTGGTTGGGCTCCAACAGTGACAGCTAAATCTATGAGCAGCTTGTACCGGAATACAGCTTGTTAGCATTGGAAGCTAACAAACACAAGCAACCATAAACCGGAATGCAATCCAGACTTAAATGCACTGACTAACAGGGGCCACAGGTTACTGTATCCTCTGGTGTACATTCAGAGATAAGACAGACATGCACACAGCGAAGCCTCTGCGCCATTAAAAGCCCCGAAGTTCCTCCATGAGAGATTTACTGGGATTAGATGGTGAAATAAAGGCCTAATCTTTATTTGACAGGGAAGCCAATCTCTGGCTCACTGGTCAACCCCTTGCGGTAGGCCCCTCTCTCACAACTCACTCTCACTGCTACATATCTCAGGCTTATTTAAAACCACATTTAGGATGCATACTGGGCTTTGTATGAGGTCTTAATCCAATTTTCATGGAAAACTAGTGTCATTTTTCAAGAGAGAAGTGTGCAGATGCATCGTGCTTTAAAGACTTATTCCATAAATGATGTCCTATATTGGGTCACAGCCTTACCTGCATGTGAGTACATTTTGATGGCTATTTCCTTTTGTAATTTTCCTTTTTTTATCTAAGCTATGCCTGATTGAAAATCTAACCAATTTCCATCTGCAGTTTAATGACAGATGGAAAGAGATATTTCATGGAGATGTATAGTCGGGACTGATAAACTATTAATCACACTGCTGGACAATGACACCAGCTAAATTTAAACACAAAGTGAAAAAGGCGTCCCTTATTCCTTAAATTATTCATTACTGGGGGCTGTTATTGCGCAGCATATAGAATTAAAAAATTGCATATTCCACTTAATTACAGTGCGTGTTGATGGTGGCTACAGATGTCACAGCTTGGACTGGAGATCCTTTACTATGTTTAACTCTGTCACATGGTGTCCCGCTTCCTCTCAGCATCCCTCCGTGTCTGTCTGCTCAGTGTCCTCAGAATCACTGCCAGGATTATGAAGAAGGTGAGAGAGTGAGGCGAGTGAAAGAGGAATGAAACAGACTTGGTGTAATGTATATTTATACGGGTACAAAATTTAAAGTACAACATATCAGGGTTCTGTTTGACATCCATTGGTAACAGTTTTAGTGTTTGCATTGCATCCCAAGACATCACATTTCTGTTGGTGGAACTATTTTCTTTGTCTTGGGTTTTACATGAAACACATAATTGCTGGAGACATTCTTCAATAGAAAGACCTATCAGACACCAGAAACCCACTATACAGGAATTTTCTGATCACCATTTTACCTATGTTGTTGCTTGCTCCTAAGCCTAAGGATCAAATTCATATAGATGTTGTTTGCACATATTGAGATTCTTGTGAATTCTTCTCTGCTTGGTGAACTTACTAGGAGGAAAATGTTCTATTTTACACTAAAGCACATTTTTCTCAAATAAACATTGCTCATTCAGTTAATTTACCTGTTGCTCCATTGTATGTAGATGGTTTCTGTCTCAGATGTGTTGTCTGGATTGTGAGTTGCTATGAGTGGTTGTATGAGAAGAACCTACATTTGCTGTAACCAAGCATGGCTACACTTTTAGACGCTTGGTGTGAAACATCCAGCTGTAATGAGGAAAATACCTTGCAGTTGAACCCATTTTCTATTGATTCAACTTGCAGTTTACATCCATGTCTGTTCAGCTTCATGTGAAACCATGACGGTAGATGCTAATGCTGGATACAAGTTCATGTTGGGCGCACAAGAGTATCATCAATTCACTTCCCAAACAAATCTCCCCCTTCTGATCCTGAGTTACATTGTTGCATAACTCAGGATCAGTGATGATTTTAAAGAACATTATGATGTCACAGTCAAGTTGACCTGTGACCTTTTTGATAAAAAAAAATCGTCACTTTGTCATTGTTTCTTATTAAACACTTGTGTGAAATATTGTCACAAATAGATATGGACAGAAGTGTGTTTTATGAGGTCACAGTGAACTTTGACTAATAACATCTCATCAGTCCATCCTTGATTTCAAGTCAGCATTTGTCCCGAATTGAAGAAATTCTCTCTCTCTCTGGTCATGAGATTCAGTGTTCTGGAAAATTGGACCGACAGGAAGTCAGTTAACAGTGACCTTGACCTTTGATCTTAATCTACCTAAACCTAATCAGTTCATCCTTGAGTCTAAGTAGGCCAAGCATCAAATAAGAAGAAATTCCCTCAAGGTATTCCCAAGATATCACATTTTCAAGAATGGAATGGACAAACAACCCAAAAATATAGCTGCTGCTGCCCTTGCCAAAGCTATTAAAAAACCTACATGTGAAAACACCCATTACTGTTTAAAGCACTTACCGTAAATAAAAGAAAATTGGGGATAGAAGGATTGTGTTGTCAATGTCAAAAACACTGGTACTAAAGGGAGTGCTTTGGGTGTACTTTGCTTAAAAGATGTTTCTACAAATTAGTGAGGATTCAGTTGTGTGTGCACCATAAACAGAAGATCTGTCAGGTGGCTCATTATCCCTGCAAGTTGGCTCCCTTTGTGTTTTTATTTTCCCTGTTTCCACTGTAATAGCAACGGTACAAACATATGCAAAGTAATGTTAAATACTACTGTCTTTTTTTTTGTTTTTTAGAAAGTAGGTTATAAACACGTATGTGAATAAAAAGATTAGGCCGGTAATGACAAAGCAACATGGTGAGTTGGTAAGAGCTAACATAAAAAGTTGGAACAGTGATGGGTTATTTTCCTATGAGCAGCAGACAAAGGCTTTGTTTGTGCGCTCCATATCCTCCACTCAGTGTGCTCTCTCCCCCTCTCTTCCTCATATCATCCCCAGCTCACAGCAGCAAACAGAGTTGTACGCAAATGCTAAAAGCCATAATGCATGATATTGTTTGGTGTTAATATTTGAATATTTAAATGGGGTGTTTTAGATCTAGATATTCCCATTTCAATTTCCATATACTGAATGCAGACAGTTAAGCTGAAGACTTTGCGGACATATTTGCATCTTTTTTTTTTTTTTTTTTTTAAGCACAATATTGGTTTGACTGTGCATCATTTTCATGATTATGTTCTTGCTTCATAGGTACTTGTTAACAATACAAGTTACCTATGTTTAATAAATGGCTACTGTACGTGGCTAGTGTCAGAGCCACAGAGCGGAGTATGTGAATCACCCACGTACGTGTCACTTAACCAAATTGGCAAAGCTGATAAGCCATATTTACATAGCAGTGTTGCTGGGCGTGATTACGATCTGTAAAACTTCCCCCCACGCTTTAATGGAAAGTTGGGATATAACTTAGTGTGGGTCACAGCTGCCCTCAGGAAAATAGCTCAATTACAGCCGTGGATATAAACACTCATGTGGCTGTCGGAGTGGTAAACAGATGTGGGGTGACAGTCTGTAGTACATGATCAGTCAAGCAGCTGTTGCTGCACCTTCATTCATTCACTTGTTCTGATGATGGATTCCGAATTTCTCCCTTCCACAGCTCAACATGCAGCCACAGTATTTGCTTACGGGGCAGTAGCAATAGGCAGATTAAGCTGCTAAGAATATCATTAACATGTTCCCTGTGTAAAACTAACGCCTGCTGCACTTTTACAGCCGCTGTCAAACACAACAATCGGTTTGCATCAAGTGGACATTATGGAAGAGCTGTGTGTGACTTCAGTCCTCGTCTCTCTGTGCAGACCTCTGATGTGTGGCAACTAAAAGCGACACCACTGCAAACTTTCCGAAGTTAAAAAAAGGCAACATAAAGAGCATTCAGAATGATGTCATATGATGTTATTTTGTCTAAGCATGCTGCACATTTGTACTCACACAGAGTATTGAAAAGGACATCCCCTTTGGCTGTTGTCTCATTGGGAGCCTACCTGTCACACGGCTGATATGACGCTCTTTGAATGTAGTGTGTACATGTGATCAGAGCAGCGGCAAGCACCCAGATGACAAAGTGACTAGGAGTGTCAAAGCAGCCTACAAACAGGCCTGTCCTCTTCTAGTCAGGAAGCTGGGAGCAGCAGAGGCGCTGCCTTGTCTCATCTGCCAGCAGCGCTCGCCGCCTCCCCGCCTCATCACAGCAACCACGTCTGATGGTGTGCACAACTCCGCGCCGGACGGCTGTTTTGATTTCAGCCTGCGTGACACATCTGTTGCTTGTCACGTCGCGTTGTGCCTGTCTGCGGAGCCGAGCGCAACCGGGGCAAATGTGCTCCTCATCCTTCTGGCCGTGTTTACAAACAGGGCTCGCGCTTACAAACAGGCCAGCATGGTACATGTCATGTGGAAGGTCAGGGGGAGACTCTAGGTGCACCTGTGCAGCTGGTGTCACAGGCCATCAATCCTGCTGCAAATGTGCGGTGTATAGGCCCTGAGTGCTCTGCATTAAAAGATGCATTACCTGATAATAAACCCTGTAGGAAATCTTAAGTAAAAGTCACAAGTAATTGCAGTGTTGATTGTGTATAATAGAAGAGGGGAAAAGGTTTGGATCTTGGTCACTTTATTATCCTTTAAGTATTCCCCATCATTGTACACTGCCTACTGGAAATCAATTATTTCCCTCCTATGTCTAATTGAGAAAGTTTTCCCCAGCTGTAAATCAAATCTCCATCTAAGATGCCTTCCTCACAATGTGCTCTTTATGGGCTTTTAACGTACCTCGCAAGAGCATTTCACAAAACTACCAAAATCAAGGAAATTCTATGAAGTCTCCCTCTGTCAGCTTAAATACATGAGCAATGACCATGGCTAATTGGATCCATCCCATCCATCCATCTATGAAGTACACATGCTATATCAGCGAAAATCAAACGACATTGTTTCACTCAGTGTAAGGCAAGCCCGGCACTAAAGAGCCAGAAAGGTATTTATTAATGGGATGTTACAGTAGCTTAGGAGGGGGTGCATTCACAAGTGCTTCATTTCTACGTCCTTGTCTCTCCAATCAATATTCAAAAGTGCCTCGTAATTACACGTTTAGGATTCATTTACATGCAAAGTGCCAGTGTGGCCATAAATTGCAGTGAAAAAGTTCTGACTGTGAGATTTTTTTTTATTTTCCTCTGATACTTTTATTCTCCATTGTATATTCATTATCTAAAAATATATTGATAAACATACTTATTTCATTCTAAATGAAAACAAAATAAATCAAATAAAAGCAAAACGAGATGGTTTGTCTACATGAACAATTTGCATGAGCAGCAAACCCCAGCCTGTTATGTAAATGCAATCCCTCTTAAGAGGGTGGGGGGAAAAATTTGAGATGGCTCATTTACATTGTCAAATGACACAACACTCATACTTTCCATTTACTATCAAACTGTTTTGCAGAAGAACTAACCTGGAAATGATCAGCGTGTGTGCGTGTGTGGAGCTCCTCAGCACCAAGTCTCTGTAACAATACTGCTGAAATGGGCTTGCGTGGTATACAACGTGATCGAACACCGTGACTGCCGTTTTGACCGGCCTCGTCAGACCACAAGACAACACGTAGCGGCGCTGGCACGGCAGGGAGGCACGACGCTGCTATGGGGCTCTAATATATTCAAAGAGGGATCATTTACTTAAGGCTTGCATCCAAGGATCAGTCTGGCCTTCATTAGCCTCAATCTGACATGGATGTGAACAACATGTTGGCTTGCCACATGAACACCGCCCCTCCTCCTGCCGAACCCCAAACACTCAGCTCCCCCTCCCTTTTCTCTGAGACCTGCACAGCAAATTCCTCTGGAAATATCACAGGTTGTTAGCATTCCAGAGAGAATTTTACATGGGTGTACACTCAGGCCTTAATTAGAGACACCATTTGATCATTCAGCAGCTGGGCTTTATTAAAAATATGGGTTCACATCGCCCTACAGTCACCCCCGGC
This sequence comes from Hypoplectrus providencianus, assembly GCA_028566105.1. NCBI lineage: Eukaryota > Metazoa > Chordata > Actinopteri > Perciformes > Serranidae > Hypoplectrus > Hypoplectrus providencianus. Next base: position 3,176,221 of record JAOWBC010000710.1, read on the forward strand.
TCAGTGTGAAAGAGCTCACAGAGGCAGAAGAGTCTATGAAACAAGAATATGAATATTCATTGCTCGATGCATAGGGTCCCTGTACAGGAAGTGTACACCCAGGCAAAGCGGTATTTACACCCTGTTTAGAACATTTGAGTTTGCCAGAACATCTACTTAGTGTCATCTGCCTCCAATATATAAGGAAGGTGATTAGATTTCTGTTTTGTTAAATAATTTCATTTCATCATCATCATAAGTTCATTTTAAATCCTCTTGAGAAAAGTAATGGGTCTAGAAGAGCTGGGCGACTGAGCAGATTTTAATTTCAATAACATTTTTGGCTTCCAGTAATTATGAAAACAAGATAAGTAAGCTAATACACATCACAATGGTGCTCTCATTTTGTTTCGTGTTAAAAAAAAAAAAAACAACTTTCCCTTTACACCACTTACTGACTGAAATATGGAGAAAATTGTTTACAGATACACTTGTTCAATTTATGCTCAGTAATTTCTATAAGGTTGTTGCAGCATTTTACAACATATTTGATGAACTTATTTTGGGCTAATCTGTTTTTATTTAGTATTTCTATAAATCAAATATGTAAAGTAGTTTTCAGTAAATTGTTGAAGCACACTACAACATATTGCATCTAATTTATTTTGGTCTAATGTAATTCTATTAGTTATATATTGAATATGTATAGTAGTTTTCAGTCGGTTGTAGAAGATTTGCACCTCGATTAAAACATTGTGTATTATATTAATTCATAATTCATTTATTTCTATTTATTATATCTGAAATGTACATATTTATATATTATGTGATACATTTCATTAATTTTTTTATTGGTTTTTCAGCTAAAACATATTTAAAATTCAAAGAAAGTTTCAGAAGTCAGTGAATTATCATGTTCAACAATCACAATCTCCATAGAGACTTATAATAATCCAAATTATGGTTTCTGCCACAAAGCCTCGTGTTTTCAATGAGTAGGATATAAGCATATATTTAAATAGCCCATATCTGCAACCTCAATGTGAAAACAGCACTATAACCCTTTCCAGAGTTCCACTGAAAGCCTCAACATGAATGTCAGCTCAGAAGCTGAGCTACATCCACCTGAACAGAAGCGAAGAGATGTAAACTATATCTGACCAAGGTCGACAGGGACTATAAAACAAACACCGGGTTTAAGGTGAAGTCTTCCCTCCGTGAAGGTTGGCCATGTGTTGTGTTTACACTACACTGCAGGCTTTGAAATTGTTTTGCAGTGTGCAGTCTGCCCAGGGTCATTGTTTGTTTTTGACGTGTTTATACACCACACAAGGAGTAATGACTTCTAGGATAGTCAGGGGAGATGCCGACATGATCCAGCACTCTATCTGCACTTTTCTATACTTTTCAGGTTCCCAGTCAACTCTGGATGAAGACACTGACTGTGACTGGCAACTGTCGTCATGTTCGGCATCATTCAAATTTGATGTAAATATGTAACTGCATCAGGAAATGAGGAAATCGGTTATTATGCAAAACCTGTCTTATCATTCAGTGGCACTCAAAGTCACAACAATTTCCATATAATGCCCTTGTCTGAAAAGACAGTAAAAACCAGTTTGTCCAAAAGTTTAATGACGCAGAGCTAAGACACGACAAGTTGTTCTGTGTTAACCGTCTGCGGACGTGCATGAGAAGTCCTTACTTTGATCTCTGGCTCCACAGGATGTCACCACTGGAGTCTCCTGGCTGGACCTACACGCAGCAGATAGAAGGGGAGGAGAGCAGAGGAGGAAGGTGGGGGTGGTAGAAGAGAGGGGGGAAAAAAAAGAAAAACAGTGGAAATTATTTGAAACATGAAGGTGACTAACAAAAAGCAAAAAAAAAACAAAAAAACATGAATATCTTTCCACAATACAGCTTTCTAAAAAGCAGTGAAGTCACATCGGGTACTATGTGGACAATTATGTGTGTGAGTGTACACACACTGACAGTATGAGACTAAAAGTGGAGAGACACGAAACAGGTCACTTTGAAATGAGTATTCATTAAAGCAGAATTAAATAGGTTTCACAGTGTCCCCCCCTTTAAATATCTGTGGATACATATTTAGCATCCTAAACGAGAACTCCCTTGATTAAACAAATAATGACACATTCCAAAAACTGTAACTGGGTCCAAATTAATTTGAGCATTGCACTAATTGCATTTAAACACTGCTCCTCCCTGACCTTAGATCAAGCACTTTTTAATTACTGCCTTCTGAAGGCTCAATCCCAGCAGTGTTGATGTGAAAATAAAAACAGTGAAAGTTTTATGGCGCACTTCAACAGGGTTTTTTTTTTTTTTATATATAAATGAAGTTCCAGCAGGAATTAATGCAGAAACCTACTTTACAAGTTTGATGACAAAAAAAAACCTGACCGTCATTATAATCAGATTTGTTCTCAAAATAATTACTTATGACTTAGAATCTCTTCATGAGAAACTTTCTCAAAATAATGACTTACTCGTCTTAATTAATGACTTTGTATCTCTTCGTGAAAACTGGCTCAAAAATGACCCGCTGTCTTTAAATGAGGAATGCTCTCAAAATAATGACTTTCTCATCATCAAGGACTTAGTATCTAAAAATGAAAAACAAAAAGCATTCTCGTACATTATGGCTTATTCATCTTTAAATTAATTAATTTAACTATTTTTAAATACTAAGTCATTTTGTTGTAAGTCACAATTTTGAAATTATCTAAGTCATTTTTTTTCAATAAGCGATTATTTTGATCCAGTTTCTTGTTTTAATAACAGAGCAAAGACCTCCACAGGGCTATGGTTTAATTTTTTTTTCAACTGGCTGAAATGGACTTCCACACTAAACACACAAGCTCTATGAAATAACTTGTTTAGGTTTTTAAACTGCCCTTTTGAAATCACCACACAAGTGCTCAGCCTCTCACAGTCAGGCTCATTCACTGCCCCATGCCCCTTCACCTTAACGCCTTCCCTCCGTTTGCAAACACAGAGGGAAGAAACAGCAAAATGTGTTTCCTGAAAGGGAGGAGAGGTGGAAAAAGCCCATCCTGCCCCGAGAATCACCGCCGCCCCACCAGAGCCGCCGCCACTGGCCTTTCTGCAGAGGCAGCAAAAGTTCCCTGAGAGGGGAGTGTCTGCCAACTCAAACAGGGCTCATTCTTCTCTCTGTGGGCCGCCAGCCGCCCATGTGGGCCTGTACTGGGCTTCCTGAGGGCTCGCTGCAGCTGGAGCACTTTGAATAAAGGTAACAGCAATGTCACAGCTACTGTAAACTTGCTAGGCTGCTCCTGTCAGCAGGACGTTCCCAATCAAAGCAGAAACAACCCCACCTCAAACACAACGCGTTTTTTTTTCCTGGCCCCAAGTCCAAACTTCCCACGATTTACAAAGAGAGCACACAGGCGAGAGGGCAACCACTGTTCCCTGATCTTGCCAAACAAAATGCCAAGAGACCGGGAGTGACATTCAGCTCTGGGGTTTAAAAATACGAGCAATTTGAAAATGATTAGAGTCTTATTTTATTGTTGAGCGCCTGACACAGGAGAGGAAACCAGAACAATCAAGCCCGACTGACTTTTTTTTTCTGCTGAATTTAGAAACACTAATTAGTTTTGCTCTCGTAAAGTCAACCTGAAAACGACCAATTAGAAAGTGAAAATGAGATGTGCAGAGGAAACAAGAGCTTGTCATTTCCACTGTTGGAGTCCCATATGCACAACTTTACTGTGATGACTTTCACACACACACATATACACACACACACACACACGATGATTGGCATTCAGCCTACGAAACCTGATGTCATGTACACACTCTGACCAGTTAATGGTACTTTACATCAAATAGCATTTTGCTTGGTTAGAGGGAAACCATTACAGATCTGTATGGCCACATCAAACCCAGGCTGAGCAGCTTGGCCATGCAGATGTCTGAAGTAGCAGGCTGGGGAGAGGATATAGCCCACCAGGCTGACCACAGCACCAGCTGCTTTCAGCTATAGACCTACCAGGGCCAAACTGTTACCCCCTCACAGGTGCCTTGCTTCTATGAATTTCCTCTTTCAAGGGTACTGCAATAATTCCTCTCCATGTTTCATACTAACAGCAGGGGCTGCTACTTTCATGTACTTATATTTCATGCACATAATTCACCTGCTGAGCGCTTCATGTTTAGCAAGTCATTAGAAATTAACGTAAAAACTTGTGGAAATTATCTTCAGGAATTTCCCTGCTATTCCCCAAAGCAAACAGTGGCAAGTGTTTCATCACTGTCGGGCCGAAGACGGATGGGCTGTCAGTGCCTTCCCCTGTCCAGGATCCAGCTCCTGGGCTGGGAAGTGGCTAAAAAAGGCCGGGGCTACGCTTTCCAGGCCTGCGCCTTTTACTGGGAGTAATTCTCAGATGCCAGGTCGCTGCCAACGTCCTTGCAGCCAATGGCAGAGAGGCCAGTAAGTTCACATTAACTGCAGAGTGTAACTGCGCTGAACATCTGCTCATGAATGAGAGCGCTGCCCACTAACTCAGCGAGTTGAGGCCCACTGATGAAAAATTCAACGTTCTCCTGGCTGGCACGCTTGTTTTGCACAATTCTCCTGAGCCCCCAGAATTATATTAAGAGAATTTCAGCACGGCCTGGTGTATCTGAGAGAACAGCTGGCACTGAAAAGGGATCTGCCGCTCGGCGAGAGCTCAGGGACTTCACACGGGATCTGCCTTCTCCTATACCATTTGTCCTTGAAGGAAAAAAAAATATATCAGTGTTAAGCACCCAGGTAATAATAAGAAAGCAGAGGCTACATTTAGCTGATTACACCACCCATGTGTGCTACAGAGGACGGAGCATAACCAATGAAGACATGAATCGATATGGAGTGGAAAGAGAAGACAGAGGGGCAATTGTGACAATAAGTAGCTCCCCCAGGAGACCTATTCACTATACCTCTCCTTTATTTGGCTTGTTTAGCTCATTAGATTGTTAACTAGGAAGGATCTGCCCCCAACCCCACAATATGGAATCAGTCTAATCAGAAACAGAAGCAGTCTGTTCAGGGGGCGAATACATCAAAGACTTTGGAAAGTATGAAGGCAGTCCCACAATCCTGTCCTTCAATTGCTGCAATTATGTGCCTCATAAGTTTGGGATATTACTGAGAGACGAAATGGAAAATCTGTTTTACTGTAAGATCAAATCAGAAAAGCCTAACTCACTGTTTACAGCGATGTGAACTAAGGCTGCACGATTAGGGAAAAATAACCCTAATTACAATGATGTTATTTTATGATTATTTAACAACTTTTGGAATATGCACCTATTGATTTTAATAAACAACATTTTGAAAAAAAAAAGTCTAAAATTGCCTTTTTAACAATGGATCTTCTTGAAATTCAAACATAATTCAACTGAAAAAGAAAAGAATGTATCAGATGTAAAAGTATTCAATAAATTATTCAAACAATTAATGTACATCAATGTTAATAAAAATTGAATGATAATAAATCAAATCAAATGAATTGTTTATGGAGCACACTTCCTCTTCACTTGAATAAACATGTAAAATATGCCATATATAATTTGTAGTTATGAATAGGACCAAATTAAATGTGGTAAAATATGTTGCTGTGAACTGAAAATACCTTAATATATATTGAACTCTTTGGTAAACTATATTCAAATTATTCCAGTCTGTGACTTAATGCTAGCTGATATCAATTTATCACAATAACTATTTTATTTTATTTTTTTTATAATAGTTGGAAGCCGAAATCATTATTGAAAGTAAAACATGATTAATGGCTGAGCATAACATGAAATGCCAAAGTTTTTCCTCTAACGATGATGAAACTGTTTAAAAATGTTAAGTTTAAGGAAGTGATGACTCCTAGCAAACACTAAGAATAAATGATTACCACATCAGTAATTTCACTTCTGTGTTTCTGTGAAATACAGTTAACAGATTTCTACATGTCAGCAGAGAACACAACCTGAATGAAACCTTCATCTCGGTGTTGGTTTGATCTCTATCTACGTTTCTTGCTCTTTTACACAAAGCACTGAATGATGTGGAAACCCTGGCAAGAGCCCAGCAAAAGAAGGAGCAGTGAATATAATATTGCCATTGAAAACGGGAGAGGATGTCTGGAGAGAAGCTCATTTAGCTGGTGACAAATGACAGCACTTTGTCTTCCTGACAAGATCCCTCCTTCATCAAATGTCCAACTTCACATGGAAATAGGAAATCACACATTATCACACTGACAAACAATTACAACCATGTCATTAGCAGCAACCCTGGGCCTGAAACCATTAACAAAACACAATGTTGCACACCACGCGAACCATCAGAAGAAACACAGGATGTAGATGAAAAGACGTGGATAAATCAATCACGGCACAAACAACCTGATGCTTACGGTTTGGGAAGGATCTAATTGTTGGGAATGAGGGGGTGATAACAGAGCCAACTAAATAAATCACAAAAAATAATCTCAAGCAATCAAAAGTTCCTCATCTCCGAATAAAGATTTATGTCTTTGTGATGACAGAGCAGTGCTTGCCTTATATTAAAAGTCAACACTTTGGAGGAGTTTCTCTCTAAGTGACTTAATCAGATACAGAGCATTAGTATCTTTTTTAATACATCTCCCAGTGTCAGCCGGCAAATGAAAAAGCTAGCCTCTGTAAATATGACTGCTTACTTCTAACACAAACATTGTTGACACCTAATGTAATTTCAGCGGGACATCCAAGTGAAAGCGCACCGGGGTAATATAATGCTCTTAATGAGAATTCCTTCCAGCTTGAGACCTTGGCGAGATAGCCATAATGCATGGCTTCTCTTTTTAATAAAATAATTGTTACAGTTATTAAAGATGAATCTCATCACAGTCGAGATGACAAAATAATTCATTACCAAAACCAAGGCTTTAAATAGCTGCAAATTATGAAGCCCTACCCCCCACCTCCTTGAAAATACACTTCCAGATAAATGGGTTCGTTATTTCGTATAAATATTAGATATATGCTGCCCTTGAAAGGGTAGAAATATTGCAACTGTCCATTAACAAGTTTGCTGACACACAATGCACCATGCACATTGAATCAATACAGGAAAACCTAACAATTACCAACCAAAACTAGAATTCCATATTATTCACATTATTATAGTCATAACTCAAAGAACTGTGGCTGCATTGTCATTTATGAAACATGTTCTTTATTTAAAACCTTTAAAGAACATCTACAGCTGGACAACTGACCTATATTATCATCATTATGAGATTTTATTTACATTGGTTATTAATGTGTTTCTGCATTTAATCTACACTGCCATTATGTTTGCTTACATTCCTGATGGTGGTTACTATACAGACTCATGTGAGCACATACTATACACTTATTATGGTATACATGCTTTCACTCCCCCCCATAGTTTTGTGTTTGAAAAAGAAGCTCTCTGTGTACATTTGCAAAGTAAGGAAATAATCAGTGAACAATGCATGTAAAAAAAAAAAAAAAGCATACTTTCATTCAGGCTCAAAAAAAATATCAGCGATCAGATCTGTGAACTTTCCCCCTCTAAAACCAGCATCTCTGCACTCTCAAATATCCACCAATATCAGTCAGCTCTAAAAGAAACAAACCTAATAACACATCTTAATCAGATAAAGTTAATAAATCGATTAACCCTCCGATGACTAAGTTTAAAACTGGAAGTTCAGTATCCAATAATTGGATGTCATATTTCAAATTGACACATATCTGACCTTCAAGAACATTTAAAGCTAGACAATTCACCTCCACTTTCATCACTGAGATATTATTTACATTACAGTTATAACAACGTGCTTAGTGACGGCATATGCACAAAAAATGAGAGACACTAATATTTCTAAAATATCTGAAAGATTTATTTAATATCCATTGGTTATTGTGGATGTCCACACCAATTAAGTTCAATATAATGCCTCCATGATGTTGCACATATTCCAATTATCATGTGGAACCTGCAGTGTTTTCCTCACAGCACCTCCATGTGTGAAACAGAGACAACACTGGAACACATGTTTTCACAAACTTCTACCCCTCCACCCCCTTCCCGTTCACAGCTCTCTTCTAGCTTTATTTATGTATTCAAAAGAGATAATTTACAGTGATGGCATGGAAACTTCCCAGCATGCCTTTTAACCTGTCGTTTTTCACTCTCTCCGCAGCAGGATGTCCAGAGGAAATGCTTTATTAAGATCCTGCCGACATGAAGAGCTGCTGTGACTTACTGGTGCATTACTGTCTAAAAGGCAAAGTTATTTAGACCAATAAAAGGCTAATATATTGTTGGAGTGGAATTACACATAAGTTATCTCTGCCTTAATAACATCACCGCAACCCCTGATGTTGTTTAGATCAATAAAGCCCATTAAAGTACAGACCTCAAGCGCAGATAAGGCTGCACTGCCACAGCAAAATACTGCTTGCTGGCATCTCACAGAGCAGAGGTCTTTCTCTGGCAAACAAAAAGTGGACAAAATGAGAAAAACACTTCAAACTTAATACCATAAAAACCTTAAATCCAATGATGTTCATTGTCTGCCTTATGGAGCCTTCTGGTCTGCAGGCAAGGCAGACAAACAAGTGGAAAGATGCTAATAGCTTTTAGATGTTGGTGAGAGAAGGTGGTGTGAGTGGGTGGGTGGTGGGTGCGGCGGGTGCCTCCTGATGTTAGAGAAAAGGTGAACGACAGTTCCATCTCTGTGCTGAGCTTCCTGTTAGGAAGAGGAGGGCTTTTTTCAACACTTCCAACAAAAACCCTCTGGCCATTCATCTTTGTCCTCTTTTCCATTGTTACATAAGAGGCCCTTTTATTTTTAATCCGTGGCCCGAATCATTAACATAATTTAGTGATGTCATGATAATCAGTTGCTGAAAATTTTGACACGAAGAAGTAAACATACAAAACAGCAAATTACAAGACGGGAAAAAAAATCAATGTACAGTGAAAGTTCATCAGGCGTGCTGTAAATGTGGTTTCTCTTAATGCTGTCCTCATTCTGAGCAGTGTCCACCAGGTGATGCACTAAATCATCTGTGCAGCAGCTGTCCATCACATCCTGAGGTGTGATGGCCACAGTCTGGTCACTTCCTCAAGGCTCCACCCCCAGTTATGATGAAAATGCAGAAAGAAGAGGAGGACTCAGGAGTGTGTGTGTATGTGTGAGATAATTTATGTGCACATTCACTTTGGGAGTGCAGACAGCCTTCACGTGCACATTTAAATTGCAGCACACAGACACACCACAGTTCTCCACAGGAAACCACAGGAAACTGAGTTTTGACGCTATCGCTATAAGCACACGAAATGACAAACAAGATTTTTTTTTTTTCTTTTCTTTTTTTTTTTTTTTTTTTAAAAGAACGGCGCGTCCCCTATGTTGCTTATACAACGTCAATAGGAAGTTTACAGGCAGAGAGCTGCTCAGGTGGGGGGGACTGCACTCAACACAGAAAACAACAGCGGCAGACCTTTTAAAGGGTTTCTGGTGCTTTTTGCGCCCTCTCACCTCAGTGTGTATTTCAGAAGACAACTCTCACAAACAGTTATGTACTAGGACTCCCACAAAAATGTTTCCATCCTCTTTATTTTTATTTTTCTATATTGGTGCTGTGCCACTCATTCTGTCATTATCTATTAGCTATAGTCACAGTAACACATTAATTATTACAATAACCAGGCAAGGTCCTTCTTGTGGTAACTATAACTTAATATAGTCATAGTAAATATCAGTTCTTTTGTTTCCTTGCACTGAATCAAATTAGTTTCACCTTTTCTCAGCTTGGGGTCTATCTTAAGCATGTTATTTCTGTAAAATCAAATAGAAATTATAAGCATCAGAAAAACACAGACATTGAAAGGGATCATTTTGGTTTGATGTATGAGGGCTGTCTCCATAGTCCATGAATTCCCACAGTAGATGGCTTCAGCAAGCCCCAGTTTGGAGAAACAGCAACATGAAAGACCCATGTAAAAAAAAAAAAAACTTCCTTATGTAGAAACGTCCTATTCTGCATCATATGCTATGTCGCCTAAGTTACCTACGTCAACAATGTAACTATGCGCAGCAGCTAAACATGAACAAAATCTAGACTATTTTTTCCTAACCAAAATAACTTGTTTTGTGGCCTAAACATAACTGTGGTCTGTGAAAGACAAAGTAACTTTTTAAAAGGCCATCACGCACGTAATGAGGAGAAATAGAGTCACCATCTCTGACACGTCCAAAACAGATGCTATAAGGATACAAAGAGTTTCCGTATCTGATGTCACTGACCAACCATTAATATCTAGCATGTTAAGAGTGAGAATGTGTTGAAAATAACTGTTTGTCAAAAGAATCTGGTGGCTTTGAAGAGATCGTCGATAATGGCTTCAGTTTTTCCATCATTTAGTGCTGTTTGACAGCAAGATAAAGTGGCAAAAACTTTATAAAAACAGTTTTTCTGATGGACCTTTTTAGGTAACTAAAACATAAATTCCCCGTCCAAAACAGTACATTGCTTAGCTCCTGTGCTGGTACTCCTGCCTGCTGCTCCAAACTGGGATTTTTCAACTGCTATATACTGTAGAGAATACACTGACCATGCATAAGTCCCTATACAACCCCACTTCAAACGAAAGGGACAAAAACCACAGGGACAGTGTGTGCCCAACACACACACACACACACACACACACACACACACACACACACACACACACACACACACACACACACACACAC
>JAOWBC010000710.1:3187135-3200287 GCA_028566105.1 Hypoplectrus providencianus
CACACACACACACACACACACACACACACACACACACACACACACACACACACACACACACACACACACACAGGAAGCAGTAATGATTGTGAATAATATCCTTGCAAAATTATCAACCTTGACAATGTAATATTACCCAACAATAAATACATCATAGACAGAAAAAAAGGCGAGAAGAAAGAAGAGGCACAAAAGAGAGAGAGAGGCGATCTTCCACCAGCTCCAAGTGACAGCATAAATAAAGTGTGGCACATCTTTTACCTTCTTCAATTATCTGCCTTTTGACATGCAAGCTGAGCACAGTGTAATTAACATCTCAGGAGATAATGGGGTCGCTACTCACTGATCAATCTCACACATATATTATTTGCCTTTTACCAATCCAACCTCCTTGTCCAAGGAAGAAAATATTCCACAACAGATTTGCTTTTTCTCTTTGGTATGGGGCATTTAATAAAACTCTAACAGGCCTAATGACTCAACCAATTGAGCTCATCTTCCAAACATCAATTAGGCGACGACCCAGGTTACACTCAAACAGAGCCTTTGCTATCACAGTAAATAACACGTTTTTTTCTGATTCATGCAAGATGTAACAATGTTGTCATAGTCAATTAAAGAGAGCATCACAAGGCAGAGCAGAATTAAAAGAAACATTGTAGACAACATCTCAAAGAGGGCTCCTGCTGTGCCTTTAGAAGTAACAGGTGTTGTAGCAGACCCAATGACCTGGTACAAACACTGAGCCTTACAATCTGGAATTAATGCGACTAAATCCACTTGTTTTTGAACAGGGTTAGGTTTGGCCCATTAACTCACAATAAATAAGAATATTCCACAGTCCAATCTATGTCAGGCTGAAAAATATTTTGAATCAAATCAAACTTTGTCTCATATACAAACTCCAGAAGAAGGAAACAGGGTGTTGTATTTTATAAAAGGAGACTCATGTATGACCTGTTGCACTGACCACATTTTAACCCATAAGACAAACACGTCAAAACACCTAAATGACAGAATAGGTTGTTTGCCAGCAGCTGTCAAAATGACAAACAGAAACCCCATTCAAAAAAATTTGGCAGCAAGGTTTGCTAGACCAGATTAAATGTTTTTAAAAGTGGTTCAATTTCCTGCACATTCTTTCAAAAATTAAGTCTGAAATATTTTAAACACAAAACTGCTTAAAAGGAGGTGTTAACACTTATTTTCTTATTATTGTCAAATCTGTTTTTCAGATGGAATCCTCCCCCCTACCTAAACAGATTTTTGAAAAAAACAGCTAGCTGTCTTACAGTCTTCTTACAGTGGCTGTACAGACTCCAACATACTCATGAAATGCTCTAAAACTTTGCAATTTCATGTCTTTTTCAAAGATGAAAGAGCTGATCAAAAGAAGTGAAAATAAGACAATCAGTGGTGTTGTTGCTGCGGGGATTGTTAAAAGCCCTACTTTGAGTGTATTATTAACTCAACGCTGCCTGGACACGCGGGGGCTGTTTTACAATTTAGGCTTTAACAGATGTGCGTTTTATGTGGCAGGTTCTCCAGAGTTTAGATGCCGCTGTCCACATAGATGAGGCCGTAAGGCAGGTCATAAAACCTGCCTTTGAAAACTTTGGGAGGATTAATGCCGACATGACAGCATGACAGTTTGCAGAGATATGTATCCTTCACCTTTTCAGCACATGCAAGCATGCTTATTGCTCCAGTCCAACATCCAGCCAGAAAAAATCCAGGGATGGCCGTACATGTTCACTTCTACCCGACTGATTAGGTGTAATTATAAACTCTTGGGTGGTATGAAATAATACAATGCACATCTTTAAAATGAACAGTTTACGGGAATGTGAAAACTGTATTGTATGGTGACGATAAAGGTAATTGTACCTCAACCACAGTGTACAGTGTAATTACTGGGATTCACACACCTTCAGCCCCCCCAACCCCAACCCCGGCTTTACAAGGTGGAATTCCTGGCAGGGTACACACACACGCACTCACACACACACTTTTGGACCATTTTTGACCTTAAAACACACCTTCTCTTTTACACTTAAACTTTTCTCTTGCGCTCAATTTTGTTCATTTTCTCTACTTCAAACATGGATCGCTGCTTTCCTCCAGCTAAAGACAATCTGTGTGACACAATGCAATCTTAATGCTTCACACTACTTTTTCTCAGTGACCTGTGTTGACTTTGGTACCACCTCCTGGGCCAGGCAGGAAGGCATGCTGAGTGAGCTCTCTGCTGGCTGTATCCAGACCCAGCCTCTTACACAATACAACCAGCCTGGCCCCACAGCAGGCCAACCCCTCCTCTCCAATAACTCACTTCCCATTCTTGATCAAACCTGGGGATTGTAGTGTGAGGGTGGAGATGAGAAAGAAGGGAGGAGGTGTGTGTGTGTGTGTGTCGGGGGGAGGGGGAAAGGAGGGGGGACGGCACATCCTGCGTGAAACCGCATCCTGAACAAGCATCGCTGCATCTCACTGTAAATAAATACTCTCTCCTCCGCGTAGCTTCCGTCAACTGTCACCGCCTTGGCTCCCAATCACCTTCAAGTCCAAACAGGAAAGTGCAGGGAGGCGAGGGAGATGGCAGATATGAGCTTTAATTTGCTTCTCACTGCACTTTAGCCCGGGTGCACGCCGCTTCCTATTCTCCTGCTCTGACCAGCTGCCCCGGCTTCGTTCCAGACCCTGAGTCCTTCCTGTCACCTTTCATTACTACATTATCCAGGAGGTGGCTCCCTGTGTAGCCGGGAAATCACCGTTTGGTGGTACTCCCCCCTCCGTTTATGTAGTACTGTACGAGACATTCAAAGCCACGCGCGACATCCTCAGAGGAGCGCTGCTGCCTTGTTACCTGCTAATCCCCTGTGCATTATCACAGGAGATGCAACTGAGCAACAGAGCATGACGAAGGCAACAACTGAGACATGACAAGCTCTCAGTCCGTGGATTGCTTTGTGTTGCAAGACTCTCATCAGACAGACTCGCTGTGTGTGAATATCTATCATTTGATTAAGAATCAAAGGCCTGCTTGTTGAGATGACAAAACAGCCTGTGTATTACAGGATTAAATGTTTTGGATTATAGACAAAAGTAGGAACAGAAGCAACCACTCAATCAAGGGAATGTATACAATAGCAGCTCTTAAAGGGATAGTTGAATTTCTTTAGGTACATACTTGCTCATACTATTACCTACAGCAGATGGTGGATAGCATGCCCCAGTTTGGAGAAGCAGGAGTACAAAACTTAAACAGCATATGAAGGTGGGCGAAATGTAAGCTTACCAAAAGTGAAGCCAAAATATTTTGATTGCCCCCTGGTGACTAGCTGGATCAAATGTAGTTTCCCTAAAGATGGTTACTTCCATTTTCTTATCACTTTGCATATTCAGTTGTTGCTTTTCTAATAAGTTTGGTTATATATAGTATTGTTATGCAATATTACAGAGATGATTGACATGAATGACTCACTGAAAATTGGTCAGTTGGTTGTATGGCCGGAGCCTCGATACTGCATTTCCAAAAGCCTGTGCAGATCATGACTGAATAGAATACGGAAGATGGCAGCTACCATATCTGGGATAGATTGGCTCCATTTTTGCAAATACCTCACCTTATGGCATCAGACAGCCCTTAATGACAGGAAGTTAAGCAGTAACCAATCAGTTATCTCTTCATCAGACTCAATTGGGAAAACAGTCATCTCACCTTGCAGAACACCAGAGTTCCTGGCCTGCAGCTACTTCCATCATTAGTGTTTTGTGTTATTGTGCTATCTCAATTTTCAAACAAAGCCGTGAAAATAAATGTAAAGAAAATTTTAACTGATATTGATTCTTTCTTTGATTAAGCAGCTAAAATATATTTTGCTGCTGCCCCCATCCACTGCAGTGCATTGCATGGCTTCAGTGCTGGTGTTCCTGCCTGCTCCTCTAAACTGGGGGTGTGCCAACCCAAATCCACTGTAAGTATTATACTGACTACGGATAAGTACTTACATATAACCCAACTTCGAAAAAATTCAAACTATCCCTTTAATGTTCATCCTGTTGTGTTGTGTCCTATTTCAAATTTTCTGTCATGAGTGAGAGCATCCAGGCCCACAGTCCTCCAGCACTTCTTGCATTGTTTTATTACACTTGAATGAGCTGAGCTGAAAATTGCATGCAGCTGCTGACTGCAGCGCATCAGTGTTTGGCCTAGGCTTAGCTTTGCCCACCAGGCTTGAAAAACCATTCAGTAACTGATCTGTCAAGACAGTGAGCCACATTTACATGCTTTCTATATGGGTGATAACAATTTAATGCTTACTGAAATCAGGACTGTCGTATAAATGTATCTGCAAAATGTATTTTTACAGTACAGCAAATTAAGTGATAAACATTTTATTAAATGGTCGATTCAATCAACTAGTTATTTATTAGTTACAAAACAGTGAATTGGAATTAAGAGAAAGACATCTTAAGGCCTAAACTGTTTAATCTTACACAAAGCCTTTATAAATACTGCAGCAATATTTAATTCTAAGCAGTTTGCCATTTGAACAGTAGCAATATGCAAAGGATGCAATTTAAAACCATAAAACAGATCTTAGGGAAAAGGATGAAGGAAGTGAGTTAAGCTAAATTAGTCTCACAGTTAAACATTCTGTACACAACAAAACACAACTTGTTTCGGTAAAGAGCTCCTCGCTGTTTGAAACAGGAAGCAATGATA
This sequence comes from Hypoplectrus providencianus, assembly GCA_028566105.1. Lineage (NCBI taxonomy): Eukaryota > Metazoa > Chordata > Actinopteri > Perciformes > Serranidae > Hypoplectrus > Hypoplectrus providencianus. The sequence goes on from JAOWBC010000710.1 coordinate 3,191,865, forward strand.
ACTGTTATTATTTTCAAACCAAATTGGCAGTTAAGATAGGTACTTCATGCAAACTCATCATGGGAATGTTTTGCAGAAAGAAAAAAAAGTAGAGAACAAGCGACAGATATAAAGCCAAAGATTTAGTGCCATCTGTCCGTAGTCTGGCATTTTACATCTTATCAGAAATAAGCTGTAATAAAGAGAGCTCTCTCTTTAGAGCGCCAGCAGTGTTAAGCGAGCCGTTCTGCATAGCGTTTACATTTGTGTTAAGTTGTGCCATCTTGATCAGACGGTTACAGGCGCCCTCCTCTTTGCCTGAGGAGCAAGGCTCGCTGGCCAGACACATTACTTTAAAGAGCAGCATCTCACTGGGCATGTCACAACCTGCCCAGGGGCGAGTGTGAGTGTCTGTGAGTTTGAGTGTGTTTATGTTTTATCCTCAGGACCCCCGATTGTTGTTCATTTCCTGTGCAAAGACAAAATAAGCACATAGAGGCCAAAATGTGCTCTTCCCTGGCCTTCACCCACATCACAGCACTTTTCCGCACAAGTGGCTAGCCGCAGATAATTACACAATTAAAACAATTTTCCGCATCTATCTGTCAGACTGATCTAATTCACCATTCGAATGACACTAATGGAGTAAGCCTCTTTCTCTCTCCTTCCCCGAGCAAAACCTTTTCCTCCATATCACACAACATGGCAGAGCCATCTGCAACAGAGGAAAACAGAGAGAGCCGAGAGGAGTAGTGTTGTATTTGTTTAGCAGGATGTTGGTGAGGAAAAGTCGAGACCCAGCAGTTTTCATTACGACCCATAGTGCAGCGAGGAAATGGGGAGGTTCGTTTGATGGTTGGTTCAAATTAACCCTCGGGTGAAGAAGAAAGAAGAAACAGAGTGACCCTCTTATTTTCTGAGACAACACTCCCTTCAACCAACGCTGACATTAATAATTCATCATGACAAAATACATTACCAGGGAATGTGAACGTGACAGAAAAGCAGTCGCACTGGGCTCGGCGGCAGCATGTGCAAAATAAAATGTAAACTGAAGTTGTTCGAATGAACTGGAACATGCATAATTAATATTGTGTCCAGTGTCTGATCTGAAGCTTGAGCTAAGATCATGCCATTTCGACACACAGGGTGTGATCAGCACAGGGAGGATTCAGCCAAACCTTGACCTGGATATCCTGCGTCTCGTCCACCCAGTGTGGACAGGGAACGCAGAAAAGAACTACGCCTACACAAGTTCAAGGGAAACGCTCCATGGCGTGGCTCTGTCCTTCCCAATCAGCCCCACCAAGTACAATGGCAGCTCAGAGTTTTATGTTTATGAGCTATCCTGATGGGGATGCACATATCCATTAGATATGAGTCCGCCTATAGAGGGGGCGGGGAGGTATCTGGTATTATCCCACAAGCAAGTGCCCCATCAGCAGAGAGGAAAAAGCTGCCTTTTATGGCAACAGATCACAGACTCAAGCCATTGGCCACAAAGCCCACAAATGAGGCGTTAAGTGTAGTGGCAGGGCAGCAGAGAAAGAGGAGCAGAGATATGACCCTCTGCTCACCCATGCATGAATCTGCCCTCTGCCTCCTTCCCTTTCTCTCCGTCTTACTCTCCACCCCCCACCCCCTACAAAAAAATATCCAAACACGTTTAACATCCAACAACGCAAAATAACAACTGTCACCGGCAGCAGAATTCATTAAAGCATCGGTAATGTTGCAGGCCAGTAATGTAATTTTTATAATTGAATATTAATTCTTACGCAATATTTGGAGAGATTCCTAATGGACGTTTTCTGTAATTAATTGCCAGATAGAGGCAGGACTAGTGCAGCAAAGTTAAAAAACACAACCTGACACGGAGATTGGGAAAGAGAGTGCGGCGAGCGGCCTGCTGGGAAGGTTTCATCATTGTGCCTGACCCCCCCTGCTGCTGGCAATGGCAGGAGACGGGAGTGGGGGGGGCGGAGAGGAGATAGACTCCTCTTCACAGTCAGAGATTTAATTGCACGCAGATTCCATTACCTCTGCACAAATGTCACATTCTCTTCTGATCAGGGGGCACGGCAGCCACTGGCAGCACGGCTGGCAAGCAGCCAGACTATAGTGCAGAAAGTGTTCAGCCAATCAGGGCTCCCAGGGCAGACAGAGGTGAGCAGAGGGACAGAAAGACTACAGTACGGCAAAGATATTAAAAAACAAAGGAGAGTCACGAACACAAAGCAGCTGACGGTGCAACATTCAGGTAGAGGGCAGTGTGCTGGATTAACAGATATTTTATTCATTTCATGTGTGCAATTAACTGCATTACTGTTAATTACGAATATTACCGGAGATTTTCAATTGGCAAAGGCTGACAAATAGTTTTTAATTTCTAGTATTAATTTATTTTAAAGATCATACTAAAATGGCAAGACCATATAAGTTATTCAACAAAATGATTAAACCGTAACATACAGTAATACTAGTAAGCAGAATTTTTTTTTTTTTCTTAACTCAAACAAAAGACAAAAACGTTTTAACTTCATTCACACAAGACTCGAGATACACTTGAAGGTGAAAATAGCTTTAAAATCTTTAAAAATAAAAATAAAAAAAAATAAAAATAAAAAATACAAATTTTTATTTTTTATAATAATGCAAAAGGATTGCAGCTTATGTTTATCCTTATTAATCTACCAATCAATCATTTTAGCAATTATTCTTTTCATTGTTCAGTTTACACAATGTCAGGAAATAGCAAAACATTTCTGTCACAAGTTCCAAGAGCCCAAGTAGATGTAGTAAAAATCTTCAACCAACAGTAAAAAAAAACTCAGCTATAATCTGTTGCCTGTAGGTAACTATTTTAATCAAATTTTTTTATTTGACATTGAAGAGATATTTAAAGACAGAAAAAATATTTTGAGTTTGTTTCTCCAAATACACCAACACCCATTTCATACTGCTTAAATGCATATTTGTAGTAGTTTGCACATGTGTATTGTCCACATGGACGGCTTTGCTGGTATGATGTCAATATGACCAGAAATGAGTAGGACATTCTAGTTACACAAGAATATCAAATCATTGTTTTAAGTATACTGAATAAATAGCTCTCAGTAATCAGGACCTCCAAGATTTGGAGTTGTGAAAAAGCCCTGATTGGTTCCGCTGATGATCTGAGAAGTCCCAGCCTTTTAAAAACTGTTGGCAAAATGGGATATGAGGGCAACAATTCATAGGCCTGGAACCAGTCTCAAGAAATACAGTCACAGAGTTTAATTTATACAAAATAATTGCAATATTGGTCAGTAAAATGGTAATAAGATATTTTCCCCCAAAACACTCAGCCCTATTCTGTACTATTTGTGTCTTTGTCATTCTCACCCATGCTCACTGGCCTTAACAGCTGAGCAATAAAAGTGATGAAAAGCTCAGAATACTTGTAATACTGCTGGGATCTGCTTCCAGCTTATTACAGCCTCATACAAATAAGCCTAATAGTCGAGCTAAACAGTGTTTTGGAGTCACTTCACAGACAAACAGCACACACACATTACTGTATGAAATAAGAGACGGCTTAGCAGGCAACTTGCCACATACCCTGATCACTGGTGCAGGACAGACTGGCACTCCATTCCTCCAATCAGAAATCAGCTCACAGTCTTGAGGGCAGGACCACTGGGGTTTCACAGAGGACACAAACACAGAGAGAAAGAGAGTGTGAGCGAGAGGAGGAAGGAAGGGGAAAGATACAACTATTACAAACAGGAAGTGACAAGGTGGGGAAAGCCCCTGCCCTGGTCCACTGAGCCCACACGTACAGAAATGACATAAGAACTTGCAAAAGTAAAAGTGATCAGCCACAAGTGTTTGATATGATATGACGCACTGACTCCGGTTGGCATCTCCTGGCCTACATGCATACCAAGTTGTCTTTTATATCTGAACATGTAGATGAGATGATCATCTATGACGGACACGCGATGTAAAGATACTAGCAAAAGTGGTTGGCTCATACTTTCTGTGGTTCGTTTCTAACCTTAAAACCGTACACGTCACATGGTTGCCCTTTCTTTTCATGTTAAAGCACTTTTGATATGCCCACATACAAAAACGTGCAGCAATTTTTCATATAGTTGTGTGTGATGTCAACTGTGGTAAAAAAGAGAGTCAGTCAAGTTACCGGTTGTATATTTTTTTCTATTTAAAGTAAATCATGTAATGAATAATTAGCTGTGCTGACACATTACAAAATTGCAATTACAACAGAATTCATGCAATAATACAGTCATCTAAGCACTGTAACAGTATACAAAGTTGCATGATGGTATGACACCAAAAGTCAGAGTGTTCTGGGGCAGGCTCCAAAATTAGCACCCCCCCTAATCTCAATAAAAATATACATTGACAAATTAAACAGATGAGGTCAGCCAGTATTGTCGGAGTACATGACACAATTAGCTGCAGTTTTTTTTTTTTTACGATATTCAGATCATTTACTTCAATGACTAGGCTATATTATTATTATATATATCTTATATATATATTTCAGCTTAGTGAGTCTTTTCTCAACACGGACAGGAACATTTTACCTTTCAGTTTATCTCAACATTCAAAATCAACACATCTGAACAGCATATAATGCTTTAATGACATGACACATGCAGTGAAATAAAAAGTAATGTCCTAAATCTGAGATTTAGGTACAGAAGGTACAGAACAGCAGAAAATAGTAATAATCTTGTAAAGCTCAAGTTTCTCAAATGTGTAGTATAGTGCAGTGCTTGTAAGCAAATGGACTGAGTGCATTGAAATTTTCTGCCAACCATTGGCATATAGACCATAAAGTTACTTTTTTTACCCCTGCTCTGGAGACTGTATTCACAGTACAGTGACCTATAAACCCTGCAAAGGGTTCCACCTTAGTTAAAAAAACACTATTTGTAATATTACATTTTTACATAAATAATGCATGACTCATATGGCACTACAAAACTATCCCAAACAACATTTTGTTTATTCAGAAACCTGGTGTTTTAGCTCAAAAGCATTCATCTGAAGCCAGATAAACAAGTGGAAAGATGCTAATGACTTCCAGATACGCTTCACATCATGCAAATGAGGCAGCAGAATGGATGGCTCCTGGTTTTGTCCCTGTCACAGGAGTCATGGCTGCATGTGTGGCTTGTTGCCCTATGATATATTTGTGTACCACTTTGCTGGTTAATGTGGCCGTGTCTCCGGCAGCACAGCAAAGCAATTCAGATCCCACTTAATTGGCCTGCTCTATGAAAAAGCGTGTCAAAAACTAAATCTATAACTCTGTTTCTGTGTGTAGCTGTGCAGTGCTCCAACCAGACACAACAAACCACAACCCAGACATCCCAACTCCTCATAATTCACCAGTGTGGAATTCTACTAACTCCATTAGTGCAGCCGTTGTTTCCACAGCCTGTCCACATTCCTGGGCCTGCCATCGGCCCCAGATAAGACCCTTCTGATTACTCAGTTGCATCCCTGACATTACTTCCCAAAATATGTTGATCCCAACAGACAACATCCCCTCGTGGATTTATGTCCATTGAATCCCCTTGCACCTCAAAAGAACCACCGGATTTAAAAGGCCTCTTTATTCAGCACAGGGCACTCAATGACTGCAGCCAAGCTTGTAGCTACGTCTCCAAGCTTTACTTGATAACCACAATCAAAAGAGACAGGATTTATGTGCAGTCTACAAAACCAAAGTTAGAAAAGCATGAGAGTGCATACACTTAAAAGGCAGCTCTGATTTTGAGTCTTTATTGCAAATTAACAAGCAGTGGATTTTAAAAGGTGGTTACCTTTTATTAGCCTAATTCGTCCATAAAAGACAGACTAAACAACCAAACACTTTGAGATGTATTATATGCTAAGACACTGACGTTAAGTCAAACATTTTACCTCTGACTGTATAGCTTTCTCACTTTATGGCCTTTTGCATACCAGCTGCTCAGCACTAGACTTGCTCCTGCTTTGGAAACATGTGGTTGTAATCCCCTCTTTTTACTCAAATTACAAACTATGTCAGTTTCTGGGGAAACTCTGCATCCAGCCACTTTGCAGCCTGTGTGTTAATTGCCACTCATTTGTGAGTTAGCAGGCAAACTAGACAGGCATTTGAAGCTGTCCATCCTTGTTTAGGAGGATGAAAAGGGTCAGGAATCAGCACCCGTCAGGTGAACCATGTCATGGTTTCTGCTACATAAATCAGTACAGGCCAACTGCTGCCATTCCAAAACACAACAGGTCTCTGAGCTTATAAATTCCTTTCATCAATGCTTGTTTTTGGCATGATTTTTGACCGTTGTGCACTGCAAATTCATGCAACAACCCTGTTTCTAAAATAAGCTGTGATGTAGTCAATATCCATTGATAAAATCAAAACAAGAAGCCTACTTTTTTCCACAAACAGAAAATTGAGCAAGAAGTAACCTTAATGACGATGATTTAGAATCTAGAGGAAACCAATACTTCTGAGGTCACCAGTGGATATCAAAACATGGGCATTTAAGCAAAACATCCTCTCTTTCGCAGTTATTTACCTTGATTAGCAACCTTATTGATAGTTTTTGTGTTTTAGGTCCTTACAGCAGCTCATGAATATGAAAAAAATGATCATCTTCAGATGACAGTCGATAGGATCTGATATTGGATTCTGACCAACATTTTCTTTCTCATTTGCTAGTTCTGCTGCCTTCAGAATCTGTATAAGAATGCAGATTCTGTTCATACAGATTAGCTGTGAGTAAACAATAAATGAAATTTAAAAAGACTGAGACCTGGAATCCATAAAGTCAGGGAGACAGATCTACAGTGTAGCCAGTCAAGCCAGTGATCAGGTATGGCAGAGGCTGCGACTGCACTGGGGGACATTGGTGCTGTATCGGATCAATGGCTTGACCCATTAAGTCACACCACTCCCAGTACCTCATCTAATAAGAGCCAGTCTTTAGGAACACCCATGGCTGACCCATGCTGCTGGGGACAATTACAAGAGAGTGGTCTTTCAGGGCCTACGCCCACTTGACCCGGTAGCGTAAAGACACGGAGGAGATCCACATGATTTAAACTCCTCCCCAAGACGTGCTGACAAGGTTAGAGGGTCAGCGCAGACATTAACAGGTCAGTGTGTGGCCCACTTGGGAACAATTACTCCCAGTCACAGCTAAGTGGACACTTGATTGAACACGACGGAGGCAGGACACACTTCCCACAGATAACAATCCCCAGAGCCATTTAGGATAAAAAGCCCTTGTGATACAGCCTTTATGGGCAAAATTCATCTTCCTTTTCCCTTTTAAAAGAATGTGAGAGTGTGATAGAGAGCCGTTCTCTCAAAGAGATGAGTCTCTCAAAGCATTACCATTTTCTAGCAATACTAATAGCTGCTTATGACACAGAAACAATTACAAGGTGACTGGGAGAAAAAGCTAAACAATGGGACGAGCTGTTCAGATTTCATTTTTCATTCATGGCAACAGATATCTCACAAAAGAAATTGCTGTGCCTTGCAACAGAGTGACAGAACACTCATATTTTACAATCAGGTCTAAAACAACTGCAGCAAAACTAGGACTTAACGGTGACATAAATATAGCAATGCACGATAAATCTCTCATCTCTAATTAACTGTGTGGTTGCTGCAGTTTTTTATGCCGTTCAACCTTTAACCTAGTGACAGTTTGACCCCTCTCCCTGCACAATGACTAAAAGTTTGCCTCGAACATCTGGTGTCTTATGCGCAGACAGCACCGAGCACCCTGCCCTGTTCTGACTCGTTTCATGTCACAACTCAACAACAAATAGTTTCATCATAATGTGTGGGTTTAACATGTACTGTAGAAGATTAAAACTAAACAGATGTTTGGGGGGAGTTACTGCAGATAAAATAGCAAACTTAGTAATGTGTATCTCTGTGTAAAATGGTCACTCTTGTTTTATAGTCTCTTCGTACACAAATAGGGCTTATCGATTCGCGAACACATTTCCCCATCATTTGCATAAGCTGTGTGTTGTTTGTGGTGTTGTTGCTATTTTTTTCCTCAGGGGCTTTGTTTATTTATTTCTCCGTGTTAGAAAATCAGTTTCACATTGTCCCTCGATCAGCAGCGGTGGCTGGTGCTGCAGCTGTTGGTTGTTAGTGGCTGGAGATGACACAGTTCACCACTTCTCCAGGAGACAGCCCAGAGACCAGCACAGCTGCAGAGGGAGGAGGAGGAGGACAGCAAAACTCAGAGAAGAGAAGAGAAGAGAAGAGAAGAGAAGAGAAGAGAAAAGAAAAGAAAAGAAAAGAAAAGAAAAGAAAAGAAAAGAAGAGAAGACTTTGCCTTTTTAAGATGAAATCACATTGTTGACAGACTTCTATTACTCCAGAGGCAAAGCTCTTCACCTGACTCCCTCGCTCT
>JAOWBC010000710.1:3200387-3230154 GCA_028566105.1 Hypoplectrus providencianus
TTTTTAAGATGAAATCACATTGTTGACAGACTTCTATTACTCCAGAGGCAAAGCTCTTCACCTGACTCCCTCGCTCTTTTCTGTAGATTCAAGTACCCAACGCAGAGAAGAAGAGAAAACAAACTCCTGCAGAGACTCTCACTCTCCTATCTCTCTATCCCGCCCTCCTCATTAACGGGGCTCTTTTCCAATTCATTTAGGACCCCTGAGATACAACCTTCCCAAAGAATTCACCAAAGTGACACCACATTAACCCATTTGCACATGCTGAGTGCAAAAGCAACAGGCACACACCGGCTGACCCGTTGGTTGTTGTGGCAGTCAGCTTTATTCCCCAGGACCGTTTTGTAACCAAGTGGGCATCATGTGAATACCATCTGGGTACCACTTATTTAAAGCTGGCAGAAGTCCCGTGGCAGCCAGCCTGGCAATGAGGAGAAGGGAATAAATTGCATCATTTACTTAACATGCATTTACCGTTGCGCCCGTTAAAAGCCCATGACTAAATAATTTGTTTTTTTCGTGTGCCAGTTTCTGCTGTCGGCCAAATTGTGTTCTATGTCGCTACGACAAACAGAGCAACTGTCAAAGGGCTGATAAAGGAGATATCGAGATGTTAACCACATTAAATCGCATTTGCCACCAAGTATATTAACAGCCCCCAATCCATTTACACCAAAGTAATCTCCCAGTGCGTTGTGCACTGCACAAAATCCATAAACAGACAATAAACACATTGTAATTATAATGCCAACTCTTTAATTACGTGTGTCATTTGGGGATGGTCGAGTTCGCTAATTGTCAGAGTGATGTGAAAGGATTGGGGGAGGCAAGAAGGAGATCAAGCCTCAGGCCCAATGAGAACCATATTCCCCACTCTCCAAGCGTGTTAGAAGGCAGAAAATTCAATTGGCACGGTTCCAAAGAAGAACAGTCCAAACAGCCTTAATCAGCAGGGACAAACTCCATGCAAATCATTTACATTAGCACGAGTGGAGAGAAATATCTAAGGTTTCACTCCCACAACATGAAAGCGAGGGCAAGCTTTGCCTCCTGTAACCTCAGTGCCAGGTGACTTCATACAAAAAAGCTCAACTCAGCTCCACAGACCAAATCTTACACCCTCTGATGAGACATTTAAAGGAAGGGCACCTATGACTCTAATTAAGCTGAGTTAAGAGAGATATTTCACTTGATTGTGTCATTATTATTCTATGACAATTATCTTATTTCTCATAGACACCAATTAAATTGAAGGACACAAATAACATAGAGCAGGGATGACACACTTTAATCCTATTAAGTTGGCAGAAAACAGTGGACTTATTGCTGTATGTTCAACCAACCAACCAACCAAAGATCGGCTCATGCTCTCTGTTAGTTGTTATGAAAAATAAGTGATTCGTTTTTCACTTAAATGTCTATCGTCTCTCAGTAATAATATGTCATATTTAACTTCTTTTTGTGAGTCGGCTAAATGTAACTGATTGTGTTATATTTACTTATGGTTCCTAATATGTCTCATATCCACCACAAGCCTATGAACTGATTTTTGGATTAGAATTTAAAATCATATTATGGTAGACTTTGTGATAATAGCAAGAATCATACAATTCACTTTTTTCCTTTCACAATAGGTTATGGGTTACTATGTAAATTAAATAAATACTACAATAATAATAATAATAATAATAATAATAATAATAATAATAATAATAATGTAAGATTTGGATCAGATTCTAACTTTCCCTGAATGCAATTTTATTTTGTTTGGTTAGAACAAAAACTTGAATAAATGCAATAAAATAAAATAAATAAAATAAAATCTGAATGTTAAATGCTAGCACACTTACACATTTTTTAACATTATGTTGCAGACTAAAGCAATTGTAAATATGTTTGAGCCCTGGAACAAGGTGCTTTAATCTACGTTTCATATGCGTGCCAAACCATATATCACAGATCAGCTATGCTCCATTACACCACCATTTATAAGTAGATGAATTATATATGTTTTCATGTTGTGTTATAAAACGTTGTGCTGCTCCTCGTTAGCTCCTATATATAAAAGAGATCATTTTCCAGTTGACCTTTACTTTAAACATAATGAAATGTTTTATTAAGTTTGAATTACCATCTGTACTGCCATGTAAATACCACATTAATATGCCTTATTATTCATAATTTACAGCAAATACTATACCAATCCTATGTACATTTTTATCTCATATTCACTTATGTGAAGACCTACATGTTGATGAAAACACACAGGTTGTTGTTGATAGAAACAGTATTATCTTGTTTAGTCAAGAACTTGTTTTTCCAAGTACGGCCTGGTCACATGATCTGGAAAATCGTTGCTTATTTATGGATCAGAGTCCAAACAAGAAGTGAATGGCCTTGAATGGCCTACAGTATTTGCATATACAGTATATGGCAGTGAATGTGGTGGACAAAGATCACAGAGTGAATTATTGAAACCACCATAAGTACAGTGCACCCTGAAAACACTTTGCGAGATGACATCTCCCAGATGAATCATCAGCCAAGCAATGAGAAATGTCAGTTAGGCAATGAGAAACTGTCTCCACCATTGTTTACATATTGACTGGCACTATGTGGTTGGCCTTGATGAGAACAACACGCAGCCTCCAATAGCATGATCTCACTTGGTGGAAAAAGAGCTGTCACTGTGAATCTGGACGGAGGGTGTGGCATTGCAATCAATGAAGGTGGAGAGGCTTAAACAGAAACAAAACAAATCTATTATTGGTTCCACAGCATGAAATCATACATTAGCTCAGCTGGACCTGAAACAGTCCATCCTGCACCAGTGACTCTACAATTTACTGCTCAAATTGTTCTCACCTCTGCTTTTTCCATCCCTCCGTCTATGTGAGGTTTAACTGAACACTTCACTGTGGCCTGCAAGGTCTTTTTGCACAGGACCGCTATTGATGAAAGAGATCAGAGAGTGACGGAGTGGAAGAGAAAGAGTGCATGAAGGATACAGGATTTTCATCTGCTATCCATCTCATATTCTAATGCAGCCATTATGCTCTAAAAAGAGACTGCTCATCTATTCATTTTATGGGAAATTTGCAAAAAAAAAAAAAAAGATGATCCTGCAAGTAGGCTGGTCTGAGTGATTAAAATTCTTTGAATTAGCCCTTCAATCACTGCATACAATTGTGTATAAAGTACACAGAAATGCACTCAAAATCCTGGCTTGAATCCTCTCTGTAGTAGGATATGAAAAGATTGATTTACTCGTGTCTAACTGTGAGATTGTTTTCAGCGCGAGGAATTGATTGGTCAACACATTAAAAGCTTGTACATCATGCACTCCATATACACGACATGAAAAGGCTTTTAGAAAAATACCCAGTGACTGAGGACAGTTGATTGCTTAAACCACACCACATTCACAGCATTTACAACAGGTGCAGTAAATCTCCAACAAAAGGCTGTAAACAGTAAATAGTAAATGGTTAACAGTAACGAGCCGGGAGGAAAGCAGCTCTGGAACATGTGTGCTTGATGTCACTTGTCAGTGTCACTCACTGAAAACTGAGTTTACAACAGAACAGGCTCCAAAAGAAGTTGGAACGATGTGTGAAACGTAAATGAAACAGAGAATGTAATAATCTGCTAATCCTTTTTGACATGTATTTAATTAAAAACATTATAAAGAGAATGTATTGAAGAGATAATGTTTTATGTTGTACTTTTGGAATTGAATTCTGTCAATACATTGCTGATGTCGCAAACAAATTCTGGCAGGGGCAAGTAAAGACTGAAAAAGTTTTTTTTGTTTTTATTGTTTTCTTTTTTTAAACAGCTGTTTGGAACATTCCACAGGTAGACAGGTCATAGTAAGAGTTCATTGGTTGTCTACCAATGTAAAGTAAAAGCCATATATTAACAGCATCCAGAAACTCTGCTGACTTTTCTGGGCCTGAGCTCATCTGAGAGGGTCTCTCACAGAAGGAAAAGTGTGCTGTGTTCTTATGAGTCCACATTTGAGATTGTTTTTGGAAAAAATGGACAATGTGTCCTCCGGGCTAAAGAGGAAAAGGACAATCATGATTGCTACCAGCTCAAAGTTCATATGGTATGGGTTATGTTAGCGCCTGTGGCTTCAGGGGTAGCTGTCACATCTGTGAAGGCACCATTGACGCTGAAGGTACATACAGGTTCCAGAGTAACATGCTGCTATCCAGACAATGTCTTTCCCAGGGATGTCCCTGCTTATTTCAGCAAGACACTGCTAAGGGACATTCTATGTGCAATAGAACTGAGGGTTTGAATAGTAAGGGTGCACATACGAGACTGTCCTTTATGAAGTCCAGACCGGTCTCCCATTGAAAACGGAAACTCTGGACTGTTTAGATACTGAAGTTGTATATCAAGAAAAAGGGAAAGAACTTCACTTTAAAACTTCACCAATTAATGTGTAACAGTTTCAGCATATTTAGTGTTGTTAAAGAAATTCCCTACATCAACTTTTTAGGAATGCGATACAGGCATCATATTCAGAACTATAGAAATAAAACAACATTTTATTTATAGTCTGAACATCAAATATATTGTCTTTGTACAGTTTTCTATTGAATGTATATCAAAAAGCAAATGATCTCACTTATTAATTCACAGTACCCCGGTTGGGAATTCTTGGAATCAAGGCTGTGAAACAAATTTGGTTCCTTTTCATATACAAAAATTGCATCTGTTGTAACAAGCACATGTTCGATCAATACATAAGCCACTGCTGTCAACAGGTTAATGTTTGCTAATGGTCATCAACACAGTATTTTAGAGACTCAGATCTGCAACTCACTGTACTATCTATTCATATCACTACATACATACAGAATTACGATGCTCTTCTCATGCTTTTTACTGTAGTTCCTGGAAGTAGATAAGTAAAAAATAAAGTTTCAGTTCGAATTCTCTCTGCTCACCCACATACACACTTTCTTGTTCTTTTGTTGTCTTTTTTAGGCCAGTCAGGCAGATAAATGTATTGTAAGCCAAAAAAAACAAACCAAAAAAATCCATTCCTAATACAACCCTGCATTCACTTATTCATAACAAAGGTAAGCAGTCATGTGTCATGCAGCTACGTCAGCATTAATCCATTCATATCAACTGAGATTTCTCAATTATGAAAAAGATATTCCAAAGCGTATGTGTTAGTACTGTTGTACGATAGCCGACAGTGAACTTCAAAAAGTCAATCTTGTCTACAACATCAACTTTCCGCTGTCTCTTCCTCGGCACGGTAACAACTCATTTTGTTTTTCACAGATCACATTTTTACACGAGAGCTGGGTGCCTGTTGTAACCCCCTGTTGTTCTGTCACCTGACTACCAAAGTGTGTGCATGCTTACTGCACAGAGGTAAAGAACATCAGTCTCAGGAAACAGAAGAACAGTATCAGCAGTATTAAACAGAACGCTGCCAAGGCTTCTTGTAATCATCCAATCTGCATTGAAGAAACTGACAAAGCAATGGGACTTTGATTTGATAAATCATGCAGCTATAATGGATTAAAAAAAACGCTGATTTCTTTTTATTGAAGTTTTAAGTTTTTTCCTATATGGTTCAGTAAATTGCGACACTTATGTAGCTAAATCTTAGATTGGCATTCTCAGTCAAAAAGGAAAGGTAGAAAATTGTTTGCCAATCAGAAGCCTGAAAAGCAACTTTGTTGTAAAAGTTGTGCCAAGGTCATTCCATGACTAGCGCAATTTATTTATCCAGTTCTGCCACTTTCAAATCTTGGTTTTAATTCCAGTAAAGAAAAGATGTGTAGCTCTTTGCAATTAAGTGAAAAACAAATTTGTGCAGATAAAAGTATCTCCATTGGCAATCTGCCAAATTTGGAGACAAAAAAATCTGCATAAGAAATCCAATATTGTGCATACCTTTCTATTTTATACTTGATACCATGCAGCCTTTCTTTTTAAAGAATTTAAATTGTAAGGTCCAGTTGTTAGGGCTTGTAATCAATGGCCTGTTTATCTTTACAAATTAAGATCAATAGTCTATCTGTGGCATATTCTTCAGTACAGACAAAAAAGGTTTACATAAAAAAAAAAAATCTTAAAAAACTGTAGATTTCAATAATCCTGTCCCTCCTGAAAAACACTGTGTTGTACCATAACAATAAAAAAATCACTTGTGTACGGAGATGGCTTCAGCTGGCTTTATAGACCCTATACAGCTGCTTCCTGTCGCTACATTTTCAATGCAATGAGACCCTAAACCGTAACTTTAAAAAAGCTCCACAGCGGGAGGATGCGTTTCCCACCCGCATGCGTTCCCCATTTCAGCTGCTGACCGTTTCAAACTTGCTGCTTGTGAGACCTTTGCAGGTTCAGCGGCAGTCACTGCGGCTGTTGCCTGCCGTCATCTAAAAGGGACTTTACACACATCCGCAGCCTCTGATGCTGAGCCGCGCTGTGAAAGCCACAGATGTATCACACCTGACAAAGATCTTTATGTGGATCTCACCTTTACACTTGGTTGATAAACAGGAGCCTCAAATACTGTTTGCGCTGTAAGTGTATACAAAGCAAAATATCAGACACGTATTACCTCATACACTTTAAGCTGGAACTTGGCGTTTTCTATCATGATTCAACTAATGCGCATTCAAGTGGGCTACAGAAGGACAATCCCCAGCCATAGTCATTCCTAGCCAGGGTGTGTTCAGCATATTGGCTAAAACAAAAAGTTGTTTTGGAAACTGGGTTGGGACTTGAATTCATTATGACCTGGCTTTTCCTGAAATCTTAATATTAAAATTGCTTCCGATAAAACTACATCTGATGACAACCTCATTGTTTTCCTCTGGCAAAGATACTTTTTAGCAAAGTCAGAAAATGATGCCATGACCCAAGTGAAGACTTCACTGAAAGCAGAAAAAGTTTTCTACTATTTTTAGAGTTAGAAATGGGAACAGCAAGGAAAACTATTATCTCACATTGTCTGACATTAAAAGTTAAAATGTATGGCCAACCAAGAGTATATAATGTGAACGTAATACAGATTTGGAACATCACTATGCTGTGATCAGGGCTAGTACAGCTTTAAGAAGCTCTTCAAAGGTTTTAACATCACAGCAAAAAGTAAAGTAATAAAAAAAAGGACATTTATACCAACAGAAAGCATCGTAGAGGTCACTTTCAGGTCACCAGCTTTTCATGTTAACTCTGATTGTCTGTTAGGATCAGGTTTGTTTAATAAATGAATAGAAAATACATTTCTACATTAAAGGATCAACAAACAACAATTCTAGCCATGGACGAAGAATGGACACGAGAAAAGAATTTTCCTTTTTCAACAAACAGGACAACTGGATTGTTTTGATGTATATGAATGACTGCTGAAGAAACACAAATTATGTTGAAAATTTTGCCTTTTTTTAAACAAGTGTATTTAAATTCACACATAATCCTAACATAACAACATAACCGTTAGTGATACATTATCCAATCTTTCAAGACTTTCTACAAACCCTATGTGGACATTTTGACTATTCAAAAATAATTTGTATTCGAAAACACATGACTATTTTTTCAGTGTAAAAAATGCCCCCAGCCACTGTCTCTTTGAAATAAATGTAAAATTATGGTCTTGTCCTTCTCAGTGAAATTGTATCAAGTGTATTATTAATTAGTGTAGTGCAAATGTTTCTTGTCTTAAAAACATGACTAGGATATGTAAGTGAGTTATGAGGGAAAATGTACAAAATGTTACGATGGCCTACAATCTCTAAAATTAGATTTTTGACATTTAGCATGACCATATGGAAAGATATAAATCACACCACTGAATCATCACTCAGTGTTAACAAAATCAGTTATCAGCAAAAGTGCTTCCTTAATCACAAAAACAGTGACAAAGTGTTTATCGAGTCAGCACAAGCAACGAATGGTTAGCCACACTATCTGCTTCAACACATAATTCCATCCCAGGCTAATCTATTGACCAAGATGATAAACAAAAAAATAACTCCTGTGAAAATAACCGTCTCCAACTGAGTGGTTTGGGAATGGGGCCCCACCCTGTTTACAACACTGAGAACAAAAACAAACTCCCTCCAAGGAGCCCGGGCAAATGCAAGTCACACACTCCAACCAATACAGGCAAACAACAACAATGTCTGAAGATCTACTGGGAGAGCGGGCTATCAAACAACAGCAGCCTGCGCACAAACAAGGTGTGCATCTCTCCATGTTTGAGGGGAATTGGAGAGCGAGAGAAAGTGTCTGAGAGATGGAGAGAGAGAGTGAGAGAAAGCGAGAGTTCGTGTGAAAGTGGAATTGAGTAGCAAACAAAGTCAAACACCACCGCCGCCCCCTCCTCCTCCACCACCACCACCACCACCTCAGACTCAGGTCAACTGAATCATCAGGAGTCAGGGAAGATACCGTCACCACCTTCCACGAATAGCTCACAAAACCACATCAGTATGACTTCACCGTGGCAAAGCCAGTAGTTTGAGAACACTCTCCCTCAATATCCAGGGGACTCTGAATGAAGAGGTAATGAATCTCAGTTAACAAGGCCATTATCAGTGAAGGAACTACATCATCAGGAGGGACTCCAAGTCCACCAGGCCCTTACACACACTGGCCTTTTATTGTTGCTATTAACAGTTATACTGGTAACAACTGTACAAAGATAAAAGTATCACGCATTTGATCTCAAACTGTACGTCATCACAGTAAACAATGAGACCATGTAAGGGACACAGGGCCCAATTAGCCATCTCGGCTCTCCGCTGTCAAGTATTTAAACAGTTTGCGAGGTTGATAATAGTAACCTGCATACTTTCATCTGTGCTCCAGACTCATCAGTGTGCTAGCACCTCTGCGTAAGCGCTGCACTGCATCTTGGGTAATTACGGCTTCCCAATTACCACCCAGCTGGTAAATATATATCAAATAAACAAGCAACAACCCGTCAATTAGGAGCACCCTTTCATAATGGGGGGTCCAAAATGATGTTTTATGTACAGGCGGAAGAAAGCAGAGCCAAAACAGAGCATTCAACTTCAAAGTGAACTCAGTTAAAAAGCTTCTAAAAGTACATCCAAACAGTTTGTAAAATAATTAAATCACATGTTTTTGAGGCAATTAATCACAGTGTGTAATTAAAGGTGTTTTAATTGCCAAGAGGGCATAATATCCAACAGTCAAAGGAAAAAATAGTTAAAAATGAAACATGGCCTTTTCTTCGCACACGAGTGAAGAGGGACAGTAACATTGTTGAATTCAAAGGCAAAGAGAACAGCTGCAGTAACAGTCTGTCAACAAAATTTGCATTGCTGCTCTCTCCTCATCTCCATTACTCTCTCCTGTCTCTCCTCGAGCCCACGGAGCTGCCGGCTTAGATCTGAGTACTCTGATGGCTTATCACATAGCGAGCAGCAGGCTAAGCCGGAGTGATGCGCCCAAAAGACATGATCAAAGCACACCAACTTTCCACCCAGCAATGATGATGGAAGAGCAGGCCCTGCCATGTTATGTTTCTTATTAGGCTGGGACTGCCGACTGAAAAACACAGCCAAGAAGTCAAGGATGAGGCCCTTAAAGATGTGCTCCTGTAACCTTATTCTACATTACACCGCCTTCTACTGTTAACAGGGTTTAAGTGATAATCTGTCACATTTTTATATTCCTCAATTTCAGTTTTTCTACCGTCATTCTTGTATTGGCAAAACATGGTCATAATATGCCATGATTAAGACAGTTTTTATTTACTTTTTAATTTATTTATTTAACTATCAGCATCCAGGTATTGACAGGTCTTAAAGAGACAGTTCAGCCTAAAATCACTCTGTCTCTCCTTCCAATATATTGGAAATAGATGCTACTTCACTTGTGGTGCTCAAAGCACCAAAAGTATATTTTAAAATCTTCAAAGCAGGTGTTTTTCCAGAAAATATGACTAGGTTAGTACTCAAGATTATCCACAGACCTTGTTGTGAGTTTCATATGGGAACTAGACTAAAAAGAAAGTTGTTCCTTCATGAAACTGCTCATAAACAAAGAGTCACATAGTTCCGTTATATTGGAAAAATGCTGAAAACTCTAAAGCAGACAACTACGACACTTGGCAGATCACTGCAAAACCATTTACATTAATAAATGGGTATAGGTATTTTTTCTTTTTTTGTGAACTGTCCGTTTGAGATGTTAATACTTTGCACGGGAAAAGATTCACATCTCATAGTTTGGCAAAAACAAAGAAACTTCTGAGATAGCAGGAGCAGCCACCACAAGTGAAGAAAAAAAAGAGCAAAGAGCCACCACTTGAACCTAAAGCGTGACAAATAAAGGCAAAATATATCAAACATCTAACCACAGCGTTTGCCTGAAAAGAGATTTCTGCCAACATTTGCACAAAAATAGTAACCTAACACCTTGTCATCAAAATGTTAAAAAATTAGTTGAACCTTTACAAATTATAACTTACACGTATTTTTCTTCAGAAACGTTCCACTTAAAATTGTGAAAATCAGGTAAATATCACAAAACTGTAATGACAGGCAAAAAAAAAAAAACAACAAACATAATTGTTAGTCAACAAAGGATTTCCTTAGTCAAGGAAAACACTCTTATTTAACAATCTATATTTCTTTATGCAAAGTCTTAGCCAAAAAAAAAAAAAACAATTGAAAGTGAGACACATCTTATGGAGATTGTTGTCTGAAAAGAAACTTTTTTTTAAATACTGTGGAGGCTCAAACAGAAAGGAATCCCTTACAGTTTGTCACCCTGACATTATAAACCAAACTACACGTGAGAGTATGTCAGAGTGATAACTAACAGCCTCTCGTCTTTGATAGAGAAGTCCCTGATATTAAAATGATGTCACTGGTCAGGCCAATGGAAGCCACATCACACACACACACACACACACACACACTCACAGACTGACATACAGACTGGACAGCTGATAGAAACAGGTGCTGAGGTTTTGCCTGGCAGCTGAGCACAGCTTGTAGCATATGGTTAAGCCCCCTCATGTCTGGATGAAAATGTTTGTAGCTTACCTGCATCATTCCTAAAACAGAGTGCAAGTGCTGTGCTTTAACAGAAACGTGAGTTAGAAAGTGATTGAAGAGGCTCTTCTCCTAACCAATACAAGAACTAGGAATCATGTACATAAAAAACAAAAATTTGGCAGTATATAAAGTGTTTTAAAAAGATAAATTGATTCTATCTGTGACACATTTAATTGCATTCATTATTTACTTATGTTCTAAATTGGAAAGTTTTTTATTTTATTTTATGAAATAATGAATTAAAAAAGTATGTCTGGCAGTTAAATGGGAGATAAACTAATCCTAATAGGTTTTCGAGTTTCATAAAACTTCTTTACTACATAAATAAAGGTGTAAAACGTCAATGGAAACCATACAACAGTGCAAAACCAACTCCCCTTAATTTCTCATATGTTCTTCCTAGTATTTCCTCTATCTTTTATGATAAGATCAAGCTAACATCAGCAACACGCTCAGTCCAATCAGCTTTTTCCTCCTATGTTCTCAAGCATCAAAAACACATATCAAATATTTTTATCTGGATTCAAATCCAAGATTAAATATGTTGACAGTGGTTTAAGAATTACATATGTATGCAGTAATTGTTTAAAGCAATTGTACAGGCATGCAGACTGAACAAAATATGTAACAGTAGAAAACAGATTGCAATACAACTTAATGATATAACAGACAAAATGTTCTGCAGCTTGTCTGGCCAAAAACAAACTTCATTGCATGTTCAACAAGCCGGTTATTTAATAAAATAACACTGCTTGTATCTGAAATCCACACAACAACAACTTGTCAGACACAAAATATACAAGATATTTTGATCTTTTCCAATAACAGACACAGAGTGTATGCCAATCTATTTCTGAAACACAACACCAGCATTTAATTCATTTTGCATTAATTGATTGTAGTTGCATGCACACGGCTGACATTTCTCGTCAGCATCCCTCCCTTTATTAAGGACAGATGACAGTAGAAGACAGTAATTAATGGCTGTATGAGTTAATGGCCGTCCTGAGCATTTTGCAGTCTCCATAGAGACGAAGGAGCAGCACAGAGCACACCTGAAGCTGTCCACTCTCTGACCAATAGCCTTCCCTGGCATGGAGAACCGTCTGCCTGTGCACGCCACAGGGGCCGGGACACACTAACCTTTACCCTGGAAATATTGTTCTGCTTTCCTTTGTTATCACATCCATTCATGTAATACAGCTCTAATGAGCGCACTGCTCTCGTATTCATATTGCCAGTACTCTTCCCCCTTTGTGCTGCGTGAATCAAACATGCAAAAATCACATGACAAATTCATTTACCAGAAAATTCCCCTTTATTCATCTGTCACTTGTCTTGCTTTGTGCTAAAAAAGTGTTTCGAGCAAATCGTTTTGAGGGCGTCTTGTATCTGAAATCAAATGAGGGGTGAAGCCGGGCAAATAAATCTGAAATAAAAAAAATAAAAAAACAATATAGCAAATGCAGTAGCTTATTCCCACACCGGACCCGAAAATAACTCTCCTTATCATTCAGTTGCAAGCTAGGGTGCACAGTCAGTTTACAGCCCCTCCGTACCCAGCACAGGGTATTTCAATGTGTGTTCACAAATACTGAGCCGTCAGATGAAAGAGAGGGCCGCTCCACTCAGGGATGGGAGTCCTCACACTGAATGCATGAGTGACTGATTACTTTCTTACCAGTTGAACCTCAGCTCTCTACAAAGAAGAGCCTCAGCCCCAGCATGAAGAGGCCAAACTAAAAACAAGGGCTTTCCAAATAATACAAAATCACAGATTGGTGCGTTAAGTATCTTGCGTCATTACAATGCATACAGCTGCTCTTCCTCAAATTTCTTTTTTTTTTTTTAACTTCCCCTCTGCCAACTCAATTTATTCAGTTGTAGTATGTAAGTACAGACATTCTAGTTTCTAGACGCGGGGGACGGTGTTCCCATCAGAAACAGCACGAGGCTGCATGTCTGCAAACAGCCGTGTCAAACGGCAGGCCTCAAAAAAAAAAGTTGCAAAGAAAGTTCATCCTGTGTTTTAAAACCTGGGTCAGCATTTGCGAAGGTCCATTTCTGCATAAGTGAGCACACAAACCCCAGTGCCTGTTCAAATAGTCTGCAGCTCTCTCTCAGGCAGCTCATGACAACAGCCCAGCAGCAGCACTGTTTGATCTCCAATGTTTTCCTTAATCTGGGTTGTCAAGGTTCGCTTGTTGGAGGCTGTTTACTTTACTTCTCCTACAAAAAAGTGTTTTTTTCCCCTCAGACAATGACTAATCCAAAGAGCAAGAAGGAGGGAGCACTGCCAGCAATAGTTGTTAAAGCTGCAGTTTCCCTTTTGTAAATTTTCAGATGGTTTTAGTCCTGCTGTTGCCAGCTGCAGATTTACTGTAAAAAATATTAGGCAAATATTTCATCCTCATATATTTGCACTTCACTCTCAATATACATGAATTACCGTTTTTTTTTTTATTCATATAAAATGATGCTAAGTGAAAATACTAACTCTGTTTCAATAAATTACTAAGAAATAAGCATGCATTAGCCACACTATTTGTTCATAATTTGTATTAATACATTTAAAAGCTGCACATTAAAATCCATATTAATAGCATACTGGTTACCAGAGTCTATAATACACCTGTAATAAAATATTAATTCAAACAAAAAACAGATCTACATTATTTTCATTTAAAGTAAATGTCATTGCTGTACTTAGATTGAATTTAGGGCAATTTCTCTGGACAGGACATAAGCCAAGCACCATTTACACACTTTATCAAAAACATAATTAATTTAACAAAATGTTAAGTATTTTTGAATAGTGCTAATAAAGTGCTCCACAGTTTAGAAATCATCTAACTTCAACCTATACTATGTATGCCTCAATAAAACCACTTAGTTCAAACTTTTATCAGTACAGTTTAATAAATTAAAAACTTTTAAAGTTGGTGTGACTTTAAGTTGTCACAGCTTTAATAAAAAAAAATAAAAAAAACAGTAATTGTCTTAATCCTTTGTGTTCATATGAAAAGTTGAAGAGTTGAATATCCGCTTTAAATGTAGGTACCGTGTGCAGCCACAGCGAAACAACCACCTTCCACAATGCAAATGACGGGATCGCCAAATAAAAGTGGACCTGCCTGTTAGTTAAAACTGTATTACACTAATATTAAGTACACTATAGGACAGCTGTAATGCCTTCCTCCGGTCTTTCGGAGTTTTGGAGGACAGCTAGCACGTGGGGAAAAGCTCCCTCCCTGATCTTACTCCAAAGAAATCACGGCAGTCAAACTTCCCTTTCACGGAGTAAACTTAACAACTTTTTACGGCGGTATCCCGAGCAGGTAGCGTTGTAATTAACTGTTAACGGCTAACACCAAGCAGCACTTTTGAAGCAACTATTAAAGGTGCATTTCCCCCCCGGGGTCTCATGAGTAGCCTCAACTAAAGTTAGAACTTTTCCACAAAAAAAGTAGAAGACACTCGTAGTAACAAAAATGGGACTCTTACAGAGACATTAAACAGCGCTAGCAACCAGTCCACAAGCTAATAATACAGGTGTTTATTTCTTTATTTCGCTAATTGTAACTGAAAAGAGCAGCAGAAAAAGCGAAGGCAAACTCCGTATGTGTGTATGTGTGTGTGTATTTGAGTGCAGCATCTATCTAGATACGACACAGCAGAGCTAACATGATAATAGTGAAACTTACCAGAATGGAAAAACGCTTTACAGCAGGCTAACAGGCGCACGCGGAGGGTACCGAATTGCTAGTATGAGATAACGAACCCAGTGCACGCGAGCTTGTGTACCTACCGAGAACGCGTGCGACAACAAATCACACCGTAAACACCAACAATGAGTTCCGCCCGCCTCGGTGGTGGTGGAGGTGGTGGTGGTGGGGGGGGACTAACTAACTAACTTAACTACAAGGAGAAAGAGATCATCTTACCGAGGGCGTCGAAGAAAAAAGCAAAAAAAAATGTGGAGTTTCACACTCGCCGTCTCCCAGAGCTGCCTCGCGCGGAAAGGCACGAGCTCCTCTCTTAATGTTGTTATTAGATTTTTAACACGCCGAGGAAAGAAGGGGAAAAAAAGGAAGAATCGCGGATTTGGATGTTGTTGTTTTGATGTTCCAAGTCCGTGACGTCATATCCACCTGCATTGGTAAACAACGTTCATTGCATCGCAGATCCTTCATAGAAACATCATAGTCACAAGTACAATTCAGTAGTAGGTCCTTTCTATGGGGAATGTAATGATATGCATTAGTTTTAGCTGAAAGTGTGACAGGAGAGAGGGGGCTGTCAGAAAAGCTAAAATGTCTAAGCTGACTAATTACAACCGAGGCAGAATGAACTTATTATTTCAGAAATTTCTCCTGTCTTTTTTTTTTTTTTTTTTTTTTGGATCTGAGGTTCATCATAACTGTCCCAAAGCCTCAGTGCAGAAACATGAAACGCTTTGACATAATCATCAAAGATGTTTTAATCTCAACTGTGAGGAGTTTTAACTATTGACGGGGGCGGTATTATGGTTTTAAAAATGACAGAATGTGCAGGTTCTCTCAGTTTGCTGTGTTATATTTTCTGGCATGTGGGCCAGTTCTTCAAAATATTTTTGATAGGAAAACCTAAATTCAAATAAAGTTATTAATAGTAAACTTTGTTTTGCATGTTATTGTGGCTGGAAAGTTTTGTTCACTCCTTTGACATGGCTGTCACAAGAAGTGCAAAAAACGTGACTAATTAAAATCTCTGTCACTTACCCCCCTGAAGAAGAGAATTATCACAGGCCAGTTCAACAGTCCAGTTAACACTCATTGTAAAGCAACATTAATTTAACCTCAAGAGAAAATATTTTAAGTCGTTTTTTGTCCTTGACCAAGGTCTGAGAAGCACAGCTCATTTCGCTTTAAACGACATTACATTTATCATGGCTGCATCTGGGAGCACTGCTGCTGATGAACACGCCAAAGGAAGTCTGTTTCTTAGTAGAGAGCGCCACCCTCTGACCAGCCGCAGTCACAGGCACATGACTACGATATCTCCATAGAATAATCACTTAATCCGTGAGTTTATTAAGATTTTATTCCATATTCTCCCTCATATGTTTTGTAATTTTTTATTTAAATATTTATTACTGACATTTTCTGCAATATCCTAAAGCATGCCATGCACATTTTCATTCCTTAGTTAGGACTTTATACTAATGTAATACAGATTGAGTTAAAATTATTCTCAGAGCATGGGATTAAAACATACACACACAAAACAAAAAATTCAGACAATAATTTTTTTGTTGTTTTCAAGCCTTTATAGGTTCTAAAAAAAATATAACTTTCAATGTTTTTACTGTCCTTGCACCATGGACTAAAGCATAAATAATAATAATAATAATAATAATAATAATTATTATTATTATTATTATTATTATTATTATTATTATTATTATTATTTAAAAAGTACAGACACACAGCAATGACACTAATATTAATTTAGCTATTACAAATAATAAAAATAAAAGTTTAATAAGACTATTTTTTAAGCCTGAAAAAAGGATTAAAATCCTTAATTAAAAGTACTTCTAATGTACTTTTAAAATATTCCACTATAAGTAAAAGGCCTGTATTCAAAACCTAGTGTGCTGATGTTTTAGGAAGATTTATCAACAAAATGTACTTAAAGTATGAAAAGTATTGGTTGTGCATTTTACTGCCATAGATTTTTTAATCTCCAGCAGTACATCATGTTCTATAACCTGAGTTAATGTACTTATTTACAGTCCGCCAAAGACTTCTGTTTATGCACATTGTACTATGCCAAACATGAGTTATTGTAACCAAGCACCGTATAAACAAACCCTATAAACTAACCCTATTCACAGTTACAGAGACAGGCCAAACAGGAAAATACATAATTACCCATTTCCTGTTACCTGCATGCTGTGAAAAACCACTCATATTCTTTGGGTCTTTAATGGCCCATAAGCATTTTAGAAAATACATTTAGCGACAAAGTCTTTACAGTTACAAATCCATATTAGCTACATTATGGGAAAATAGGGTTATACGTCTTTTGCAAGTTATGATAATGTAGGAATTTGTTTGTACAAAAGAATGTCCAGTTGGTGGATTAAAACATTGTAAAGACAGAGTATTTATGTCATAGCATCAGATACTGAAAGGCCTACAACCACAGTGTTGTGTTTAATGACCTCAGGGTGACATGAAGCCATTGCAACCCACAGAATGCACTGAGGTGATGAGTAGGAGAGAGTGGGCCAGTTGAGAAACTTTTGTATTGATGCAAAACAACTTTCCATTCCTCACTTAGTTTATATAAACAATGATGAAAATAAATTGATCCCTGAACAGGTACAGGTGTCCTATAATAGTTTATGAAGTTTTTTTTAGAAACTAGCCAAAATGTGAAAGGTTTTGTTACATGTACAAGGAGTGCATTTATCCAAAATGACTCCACAGAGTGGGCTTAAATATATATTTATTATTCATTTATTTTTTAGATGTTTAGATGTTTATTTGTTTGTCATTGTCACAGGAACAACGAAAATTTAAAATGCTCTACAGTCAGTGCTTCATTCATAAAAAAAAAAAAAAAAAGATAATTAGAAAATTTACTAAGTTTACTGCATTAAAAACAAGCTTAAAATTGGTATAAGTTAGCACAAATACATGCACAACAACATCTACACAAGACACATTTACTCGCAGTCACTCTTGCAGCATTCAACCACATGCACTGATGTCTGTTTGTTGAGGAAAGTTATTGCTTTGGGGTAGAATCTGTGTTTGAGTCTGTTTGTCCATGTGTTCATTCGTCTGTATCGTTTGGCTGATTTAGAAGAGAAGAAGAAAAAAAGTCTAAATTCGAACAAATTATATTTACAATTTTGACTGAAAAAGTAGAAAAAATTAAATTGCTATATTTTCATACAAATCATGACTTGGAATATTAAATTGGCTGAATCTTAATTAAAATACTAGCACAGTGGTCTAGCGTTGAACTAAGGAAAATAAAAGGTGCATACATGTCAGCTGTGCTTATTATGAATACAACTAGTTAGTTGACTTGCTTTAGAAGATCATTTAGAAATCAACTATGAGGATATTTTTTTTGCTCTGTCTTTCATGAACCCTGAAATAAAGCAATTTACACAAGCAAGACACATTTTCATTTTATTTTTTACAATCTAGGATTTTCATGCTTTTAATCTGAAAGTGACAAATAGAATGGGATGGGTGGGCAAAGGGGAAAACATGCAGCTAAGGGGCACCCACGCTATGGTTTATGAATGGGGAAAAAACAGGTCTCTGCCCCTGGGTGTTCCTGGATTACTGTCTTTACTGTCCAAAGGAGAGAAGGCAAATGTTTGACTCCTGTTCAGCCAGAAAAAAAACAAACTCTGCTGTCATATATATGTTTAAAGCATAACTAAAAACCATATTAGGGCCTGACTGATACAGGATTGTTGGGGCTAGTACCAACACTATGTAAACAATTTTGATATCATATATAAGCCAATAAATTATTTACATGTAACATTTTGGCTACAGTTTCTGTTTTCATGTATAGACAGAATGTATTGTGCTGTACTGGCTTTAAACCGCTGTCCCCTGTGCTGAATGACACTAGAGTTAGCGAGAGTACACTCTGCTGGTGAAACTGTGATTACAACATTTCCAAATGAACCAATTATCTTTTTCTGAGAGAGCCAAAGATGTGCTTATATACTGTTGATTTTAAAACTGAGTGAGAGGAACAGTGAGAAGGTCCTCTGAGGTTCTATATGAAGAATAGGGAATAGCAGAGGCCTAACTTGCTTCACTGGCATTGTCCCAAATGTCCCCTTGTTCCTACTGACCCCCTGTAGAGTTAAATTCAAACATATGAATTGATGCAGACAGCACACATTAGCATACAGCCAGAGCCAGAGCTGAAATAATGTATAAATAAACATGACAAGACAAGCTTATTTTTTACTTAGTAGACAAAACAGTCTTGATTTGACCTTTTGACACCCCTGACCAAAAAACAAATGCTTTTTATCTGGCTATTGTTTTAAATTTGTGATGCATTTACCCTTTGTGACATTCTATCTCTTCTTATAAGACGTGACTCCCATTATATTCCCAACAGGATTTGTAGTTTTGATTTGTATACTGAGCCAGTCTTTCATAGGATTACTGCAGTTGTTTGTTTTTTTTTAAATAGGTTGTAAACACGATTTTCTGGTGTAATTAATGAGAAGCACTCTAATGTATGTACAGATTTATGAAGACAATCTAACACATGATCTTTCTAATTCTTCAGTGACTTGATCTGCATGTCAATACTGAATGTGAAAGCTCAGCGGAGCCCAGCAGCCATGTGTCTCGGTCGCAATTTATTATCGTGTTTTGTTGGTGTCGTGCTGCTGATGTGTTGTGCGGATTAAGGCCTTGACTGGATGGAGTGTAGTTACAAATTAATTGAGGATCGCTATCAGTTACGTAACAGCCTCTCCACACATACGCGAGCACACAACAAAGTAATTAGCTTTCTGTTAATTAGGTAATTAAGCAAATGAATAGGAGCTCCTCTTGATTTCCAAAGGGGGAAGGATGGCTTTCATACGGTGATTTTCTCTGGCGGCTGCGGGCTGTAGCATTCAGCATGTAATGAAAGGGAGAAGCTGTACGGATAATGACCATTAAAGAACCAGCAGATGAGCGAAAGAAGGAGAGACTAGAAGAAATGATACATTGTGCATCATTGAGCACTTGTTGGAGGTTGATGTGGAATGGCATTTTGTCATTAACAGTAATCAGGCATTAATAAATAACTTTTTAAGGTTAGGCAATATAAGGACAATCTTGAGATTAAAGGATGGCACCAACTTTTTTTTTTTTTTTTCAAAGTTATGAGCCAATTATGATTTTAAAGACATGAAGGCATCATTACATAACAAACCAATAACTGAATTCTCCATGCCGTTTTGAGGGAAACTCATTCTGAAGCTTTGCAAAAGTCTTCCTTGTTTATAAAATCCAACATTCAAATGCACATTTTGGTGAAAGTATATATGTTTGGGTTAGCACTGATGCCTCACAGTGATGCAGGGCCATTGGTTCAATTGTGGCCTGTGACTCTTCTGTGTGGAGTTCACATCGTCTCCACGAGTCATTGTGGGTTCTGCACTCTTCCCACAGTCCAAAAAACACGCATCTAAGGTAAAATTGGTGACTCTAAATTGCCCATAAGGGGTTAATGAGGGTATGACTGGTTTTCTGTCTGTATGTGTCAGTCCTGTGATAGAGTGGACACCTGTCCAGGGTGTACCCCTACTTCTCATCCAATGTCAGCTGGGATCAGCTCCAGGGCCCCAGGGACCTAAATGAAATATGATGCTAAAGATAATCAACAAAAATATGTTTTAACATCAAAATGGACTTATATATCTTTATCAATGGTACAATCTATATGTTCCCATTTAGAGATGCAGAGTACCAGTGTAAAAGCTAAGCAATGCTCAACTAGACACCATGTTAGTTTAGATCTGTTATGGAAAGCCATGAAGTAATACAATCTATAAGAACATTCAACAGGTACTGCACCTGAGGCTGAAAGTCTTACTGACATTTAGTTTCTGAAATATAGCACAAAGCTTTGATAAACAAAAATATGTCAGAAAAAAAACAGAAACATTTCCTTCAACATCAAGAGTCTTTTCTTTGTTGCTGCTGCTGGCAAAATCAGCGAGCCTGTGTGTTTGAGAGGTAAGTGTGCTGCTCATTTTTAAACCTTTTCAACTGACTGTGACAGCGCAGCTCAGTGTAGGCACACATTGCAGGTAGATGCCCTCTGCACTGGTTTTCTGACAAGCTTTCTAAACGTGTTTTATAACCACAGGGAACTTAGACACCCTCTAAACCCTAATGCTCAACCGCAGCTACTGCACATCACACCTTAAATATTTCTGACATGTTATTTCTTGTCAGATTTGACCCCAGCTTGTTGTTATTGGATTTCCATTCAACATTTGAATCAGTACACCTTTTAATATCAAATGTTATGATTTTAAACCATTAAATCACAGATTAATTTAGCAATGATAAGTTAAGTGCAATGAGCTGTATTCCACTGTCTGCGTCAAAGACTTAGTAAATTATTATATACATTTCTATTATATATCTTATATTATTAAACATTTTACAAGTAATGTGATAAAAGACAGCAGTATGCAGATTTTAAACATATAGGGTATCAAATGAAAGTTAACTTTAGCCATATTAGCTTTAAAAAGTGATAATATTGAGTTTAATGTGTTGCCCCGAAGTGGCAAAATCTGAATAATAATGTGTTATAGCCAAACTTTGTGATAACTGAATTTCTGTTGTCTGTTTCAGTTTCAGAGTCCTGGTATCTTGCATGTTGGCTCACTATCACACTTTCATGGTTTGCTGGGACACTACAATATATGAGCTATGAATGTAAATGGAAAAATATGTTTGTAACATTTTCTACTATAAAGTCAAAATTGGTGCTGTAAAAATGCCCATTAACCCACTGATATTAACCTTTTTATTACTTAAATTATGAAATTATTACTACCTAACCTTTTTCTTACTCTCACAAGGTTTATTTAGGAAAGGATTTCCAATCTTTCTTTGTTGCAATACCATTCAGGGTATTATGTGCAGCTGATATTGTACTGTGAAAAATGAAACACACAATAACTGCATTTTGATTTTCATTTTATTAGCTTTGTCCATGTCACTGCAAAAATCCCCGAATACAGTAACTAACTAATGTATCAACCAGTCCAAACTTGAACTACAAAAGTGGTATGACATACAATGATACCAGAAGCATTCAGTTTACTGTAGCCTACACTGCAAAAGTAGAACTGTGTTAGTGAGTGTGGGTGACGTTTCACAAAAATGTCCCACATTTGTAAAGGGAGCGGGTAGAAAAATATGTCTCTGTTTCTTTTTTCTTTTATTAATGGTGGTGCTGTTTATTATTGTGGGCATGTTACACGAGGTTATACAAGGTCAGTGTAAGGTCTGGAACAAAGTTTAAATGTTTCCATTCATTTGCTTCTATGCCTATTTTGAATTAGTGGATAAGAAAACAGAATGGAAACAGTAAAAATTCAATCGAACTCAACTGTGCAAAAAAGCTCACCTGAGCGGGTCTTTGGATTTGTCGAAACAGAGTTGCTGCTCAAAATAGTGAATGGAAAGGTGTTTGCTTAATACATTTTATTGTAGCTATTATAACTAAGTCTGATGACTGGTGTTTTTGCTGCTGGTGTTTTCCTGAACATGAAATTCATGTCATTTAATCTTTTTTAGTGATAAAATTGCTTAATGTGTGAATAGCCAGCGTAGTCTCCTAAAAATTAATATGTTCCCATACAATAAAACTGCATTTTTCATTTTGGGAAGAATATATCTTCTTCTGGCTTGTGTTGGTTTTTGATGTAGAGAATATGTTTCCCCAAATCCATAATGTGGGGAGGACAGACGTTCTTTTTTAGTGTACTGAATGACTAGAATCCATCTTTTAAAACAATGAGTACAAAAGAGTTGTTCACCAAATCATTGAGTGCTTAACTGGAGCTAAGACTGTGGATCAGTGCTGACTGAGCTGAAACAGGGCAGATGGTTCAGTCCTGCTAAGTTACAGGGCTCCCATTCACTTCACTAGCATTGTCAGTACACAAACTAAAACACTGACGGACTACGCCCCAGGGAATGGCAGTTCCTTTGAGAGAGCTAGAGGAAGCTCCAGGGCAGAAGGTGGTAGAAGTGCACACATTAAACTGGTTGCCAACAGCCATTGAACACAAAAAGAAGAAGAAGAAGAAGAACAACAAAAAGAAGAAGTCTGATGAGAGAGAGGCAAACTTGTGTTCAGACTACTGGGCGCATATGGTCCAGAGAAAGGGACACCAGACAGGACAGGAATTGAGAAAGGAACTAAACTTGGACATGGGGGGAAGTGCTTCAGTACGGTTCATACTACTTTCAAACACATCATTGGCCAATGAGAAATCACTGGTCCGAGGGGACGGACCGGTCCAACAAACATAGGAGCACAATGTTTGGTGTCCTGTGTGAAGTTCTGTAGCAAACATGTTTATTTTTACAATGTATGTGACATACATATTTATGTAACCTTTAATTTATTTTATATAATGTGTTCTGGTCATTTTAAGTTAATATTTTATACAATAATCATTTCATTATTATTTATGGAAAATTCACAATTATTTATGTATTATTTTCTATATGCCTTATTAAGTTTATATTATGTGTCCTCTTAGTTAATTAGTTTTTATCTACCCATATTTTGGGAGGGACAATTTTAAGGGAGGGATTTAAGTAGACAGAAGGTGTTGAGTGAAGTTGTTTTTTGTTTGTTTTTTTCTGCTGATACAGTCTTGCTGATGTTGGTGATAGTTTAAGATAAAAGAAAAGTTAAACACCACCCATTGTAGCCTGCTTTTCATTCATCAGCCCCAGAGACCAGAGACTGTTACCACAGCCAAAAATAGGGGTTACACTTATATTAAAATTTTCCTCAACATAACCAACTAGTTTTGTTTGAAATTGCAAAGCAGCTTTATTGTAAGAGATTGTAATTTTTAGGAGACAGGGTTGGAATAGCATATTACTTTCTTCAAAGCAAAAAAAAAGCTATATCTTTCTCTGTGTGTTTATTATAAGGACTCAAATCAGTAAGAAAACTAGAACTATTGAGGGAAGGGGTAAGAGAAATGACAAGTACAGACATGTTCTACAGAGCACCACTAGTTGAGCACAAAAATGTGCAGTGTCTCTTCAGACACTAAATAATGCGTGACCTCGTTTAGGTAAGCAGAGAGTGAGGACATTCAAAGAGGCACCTTTCACGATGGGTTTTGCTTTTTATCTAAATCTGAGTTTCTGAGGGACATTTCTGCGCTGGGACACGTTCTGATTCCCTCAGCTTCAAAAGTGAAGGGACACTGACCGGAATAGGTAGTCATGTGCGATATCTCCAAGTGTTACCCTGATTTAGATTTGATGTACATGTAATGATTGGACATTCACGCTATCATCAGAAGCAGAAAAACTCCAGTGGGATAAACCACCCTTCAGGATACAAACTTCTTAAATGGCAGGAAAAAGTGCTTTGGCACTGACTTAGCTGACTTAATGAATGCATGATATGAAATTAGATATCTTACATATCAAACAGTTAAAACACTAATTATGTAGCTGCTACCTCTATACCAGGAATAAATTGTGAGGTCCTTACAGAGAACAGGACCATGACAGTGCAGTTCAGTATAGCAGGAAGTGGAAACCAGCATGAACTAATGAACTGTGGATGTGATTTATGCTGGACAAACACCCTCTGAAAACTTCAGAGGTTTAGGACTCACATCAAAATGAAACAAGGCATCAGTCATTAAAAGTTATAAAAATATATTGATAACATTTCCTTGTTGGATGTAAAATAATATCCTTGATTAGGCTGTGGAGCGCCTTTGCGTAAAGGCAGGTACAGAGTTCAGGTTAAAATAAAAAAGTGCATGACAATCATTTAATGTCTTGAGCGTCCTCCTTCAAAGGCATGATGTTCCATGTGAGCTGCAAAAGTCAAAGTGATTCATGGTGAGTACATACAGCAGCTTCCTGTTTGATACATAAAGTAAAATGTTACATGCAACGCACCATTTGGAGCTTAAAAACAGAAGATTTTAGAAACATGCCCTTGTCAGCTTAAAGCTGTAGTTTACATTCATGTCTGTCACTCAACATGTTCCTGAGATATGGCATTCAAAGCATGGTACAGACATAAGGTCACAGTGCACTGACTTTGACCTCCAAAATCTGATCAATTCATCATTGAGTCCAGGTAGGTGTTTGACCCACTTTAAGAAAATTCTCTTCAGAAGTTTGTAAAAGATCGCATTCACAAGAATGGGACAGCTGTGAGCTCACAGAGACATCGACCTTTAGCCTACATAACAAAATCAGTTTATACTTGAGTTCAAGTATCAAATCAGAAGAAATAACCTTTAGGTATTTCTGAGATATTTGGTGTCCGATTGGAAAACAACCTAACATCACTGAGGCATAAAAACATGTTTTTTGAGGTCACAGTGATCTTGATCTTTGACCTCCGAATTCTAGCAAGCTCTTCTTAGAGTCCAAGTGGCCTTTTTTACCTATCACATATAGGAGAAAGTGAAGGATGGCTCCATCCATATAGCTTTAAGCCGTCTGAGGTGTAAAAAACAAAACAAAAAAAAACATATACTGAAGCCAAGACAGTTTAAAGACAGGTTAACTGATGCTTATGCACCACTTGAACCCAATTAAACTGTAACACATTATTAGTTCAGAATCAAGTACTTAACATGTAGTGACAAGAGCAGCTTGTGTGAATGAGCAGGTATGAAGGTATATGATTTTTGCATTTGTCTGCAAAATCAATAAATGCCTGTTGAGCTGACAGCCATGTGCACTTAAATCACCCTCTGGCATTCTGTGGTTGGAACTGTGACTGACAAATGACTGTTTCTGACAGGGCATCTGCAAGGCTTATCATCATTCTCATTCCTAGATCCACACGTCACAATCCATGCAGGTAAAAAAAAAGGGCATACTTACACTTATAAAAAACAGCTTTAAAAGATATGTACGGGAGGAGCTCATAGACTTTTCCCAAGATATTTGCTTCGTTTGCAAGAGATGCATCGCTATTCCAGACTTGTACAACATCCTCCCGATCCCGAACGCTAACACTGACACCAACAACCTCATCGTCTGCAAATGAAAGGAGCCAAATCAGATGGTAATACATCAATGGAATCGCTATGTTGGGGAAAAAAAAATATTCATTTTATTGTGAAAACATAAAGTTATAGTAGCTCACCTGAGGCACAGTAATCTGCAAACTGCTCCCCAATAGTAGCAAGTAACAATTCTTTCCAAACTGCAGACTGAAGTGAGAAGAACACAAGAATCTAAATCATAATACATATCTATCTGTATACTATGTTATACTAATGCTATACATAGTATTATGTTTAAAGAAGTTAAACAGGAAATTACACATACAGTACTGTCTTTTGGTATTTTCATCTTCCATACTCCTCCTTTTGCATTGCTTTCTTCTTCCCTGTTGGTGTAAAATATTGTATTTACTGTTACTGAAACTGATATGTAACAGGTTATAGATTACATTAATATTTTACCCAAAATTAATTAACAGCATATGGTAAAAAAATAATGTGAATACAAAAATGCATGAAGTAGCATGTGCATTTAGCACATGCACCACCACTTATCATTTCATGTGTTACTAATGATCCTCAAATGTTAATAACGACCACAATGTAATAATTCAGAAATAAAACAGTTTAATAATTTAGGCTCATCTGACAATCTTTAACATATATATTTTTAAAGTTTAGAAGCTGTTCAGTCATTTTCATATTTGCTTCTATGTCCATTCCAACATCTCGAGTGATTTTATTAATTTACAGGAAGAATTTGCCCTCAGTACATGCTGGTGTTAAGGAATATCATGATAATATTTGTAATAATAATAATAGACTCACCACAGTGGCCTCCGTTCTCCACGCATTAAGTGATAGCTACATCTCAAAGGCAGGGCTGTGGCAGGAGGGATGTTGTTGTATACGCTCCAGAACATCTGCAGACAGTGAAGACAGGTTGAAAAGAGTGGTTTGAACCATATACTCCACCATCTTTGCTTAAAGCTGATAACCTGTGAGAAGCTTTAGATTTTATCTTTAAAATCCACATTAGCTAAATAAAGACGACAAGATAAGAGTAAGACTTACTGAATTTTGTGACTCAACCTATTCAAACTGAAACTTCAAAGCAGTTTAACTTCTTTGTTTACATAAATTAGCATTGTAAACAGAACTGCACACTCCATAAATATAGTTGGCTAAGATTTGATTTTACATATAATTCACCTTTATAATAATACAAAACGGGTCTATTATGTTACTGAATTTGGTATAGACAGGCCAAACATTATGCCTAGTTTACATTAGTTTACATGCAACAATCTAACTTCTCCCTAACAACAAATAAGCAGACTGATCATCAATTCAGAAGTCCGAAATGCAACTTGCTTTAACGTGTTCAACACATTTGCACAAAACAAAGTTTAACAGTTGAATTTCATGGGAAAAACATGATGTAACATGGTGTCAGTTAACAGTGTTCTATAAGTTCATGTTTCAGGATAAAATGGTTTCATTGTTTCCCACCGCGGGTGCCTACTGTAGCTTTAAATGAAAATCAACGGCTTATTCCACTGAATCAAGGAAGCGCTTCTCAAGAAAATTTGACTCTTTGCCAAATAATGCACTTGATCTCTTGGCTCTTTGGATGATGAAGCGCTTTAAGCTGGGCCTTAAATGTTACCTGGACACTTTGCACAGTGTAGATCTTCTTCAGATTCGATTCACATTCTGCAGCCGTTGTGCCTGGTAATGACCTAAAAGAACAAGGGAAAACTGTTTTAGTCCATAGTAATGATACCCTGCCAGAACAAGAAGACAAACAAGCTTTCTGTGCTGCTTAAAGACTGTTGACCAGCTTTAGAACAGTGTTTGTTTGTTTTTTAAAAAAAACAGGTGTCATAAAAATCAGATCATCTACAGTGAGTCTATTTTCACGCATGGTGCACACAGCAATTCATTAACCAACAACTTTCACAGGATCATATTTCCTATTCCAGTCTATTTTTTGATTAAAAATAAAACAAACCTCAAATCTGTGTCAAATGTATCATTCTTTACACACACCTAGCTGCCTTAATTAATCAAGCTGTTGATTATATCTTGCATTTACATTACACCCGAATATATTTTATTGGAAATCGTATTACCCACAGAAACTCAGCAAATCTGATGTATATAAATTAAGTTTACTTCATGTCCAGGAATTGATATATATTACCATATAGCATGCTCAATCACATGACAAAGCCTTATTTTTGCGTAGTGCAAGCTAAGCACAAAGTACTCTAGTAAATTTTGCCCCAGTTTCTCTCCAGTGCGACAATAAAAATACAAAATGTCACACAAATGATGTAAATATATAAAATAGAAACCATATCAAAAACATGTACATTAGAAATTTATATATATTTTACAATTCAGTGCAAAGACAATACATCTCACCAAAATACAAAGCCCTATGTTTACATTTTCTTAGCAATGTCACAAAGCGCTCTACAAATGGAAATACAATTAGGCAAGGCCAATAAAATGAGAAAAGGCCATGAAGGGGGAAGTACAGACAATAAAACCAAGGAAATGTGAATAAAACGAGTATGAACAAAAAGAAAATCCTATTATACATTTTAAAAAGCCCTCACTAATAGAAAGTGTGTGTGTGAGTCCAGCAGGCAGGGAGTTCATAAAAGCTGAACATAAAAGATGACTAAGCTCAAAAGATGACATAAAAGATGACGTATGAAAACTCAGTGACATCCAAACTCCAAAAATCTTGGCACCAAAAGAGGGAAATAAAAAAACAATAAACAATGAAACAATCCCATGACCTCATTAAAGGGAAGAGTACGAAACACTTTACCAAGGACTCTTATTTTGACAAGAAGGTATCCATAACGTCACAATATATCTCAGTCTCGCGCATTACTCGACAGTAGCCTATGCATGGCTAGTGGAAAAGGTAAAGCATGCTACTTATCAGACCATTAACCCTGTTGGGCTCCCTGCTGGGAAAATTAGCTAAAGTAAAATCCACGATGAATACCAAAACATAACATGGTAAATACGTCCAACGTGATACGCAGGAGTCATTTATTCGGCAATAACATTGCGCTGAAAAAGCTAACTTTCTAACGGTACTGGAAACACAAGAAGCTCCTGTTAAACACTCTCCCGCTACATTTGCTCTCGGAGGCCTGTGGAAAGCTGTGGCCTTGACTCAAATTTTCCCCCATTATTCCTGCTTGTCCCGGGCTATAAACTCACAGACAACACGGAAGAGCGGAAAAATATTACCTGTCAAGCCAAAACGTCCAAGGTGAGTGCAGAGGCAGCGCTGTCGTCTCGTCTTCTCGGTGTTTCTTTGTGATATTTTCCAACTCTTTCTCGTCGATGTCAATGTTGTTTTCAGAGGAAACTGTCTGGCCGCTCAGGGCGCCTCTGTCCATCTGTAGGTCTGTGTGTCCCGCAGGAACAGCCATTTGAGCAGACACAAAGCTAAACGTTTGATATTTCCTTTATCAATCTCCTTAATAAAAGCACCCGGTTTGGCTTTATCTACAGACACTGAGACACTACCGCTTTCCGCCTACCGACTGGTGACGTCTCTGCGTCACTGGGCAGAAACGTCGCAGTTGGTCCACCACAGAGAGCAGGAAAACAAGACAGAGAGCTCACTCTGTGCGTTTTTCAGGCAGCTGACCTGAATCTCCCATCAGCAGTGGTTTGTGATAAATGTCGTTTCCAACTGTCGTGGCTCTGAAAAGTAGGTTACTTTCAAATATTATGATTATTAGAACATTGGTTCTCTGCACTTGTATGCACCGTATAGGCAAGGTAAATTTATTTTCTTAGCACCATTTATGCACAATGTCTCTCAAAGTGCTTTCCAGAGGAATACAAATATATTACA
>JAOWBC010000710.1:3260335-3277569 GCA_028566105.1 Hypoplectrus providencianus
ATGCAACAGTTGGAGTGTGTGCAGAGTAGCAGTAGCCGTAAAAATTAGGATGGCACTGAGAAAAAGCTGTTTTTTTTTTATTAAATCTTAAGAATCCCAGCAGGTCTGTGAGGCTAATTAGGTTCAGCAATGGTTTCAATTAAATGCTTACTTCAGCAAGATAGCATGCTTGCAGTTAGATGCTAGCACGCTAATGTTTAGTAAATCTAATGTTTGCATTATCTAAGCGTAGCATGCTAATAGCTAGAGTGAAACTAAGCTGGCATGAACGTCATGTTTTATACATATTCATTCACAACGCACAAATATAACACACTCATAATATATAATCCAAGCAAAATAGAGCTACAAATGGGTGACGATATAAAAGGGAACCTAACTGATTGGGGGAAAAAATGTGATTCACCTTGTTTCTTTGCTAAGCAGCCTAGCCATAAAGCATACCCTGCATTATCATCTATTCTATTTTAAATGGGACCATAATTTACAAAATGAACAGAAGGTAAGAAGTAAAATTAGCAATTAATAAGAAAAACTAATTGGGAAGTATTTACTGAATTAAATCAAGCAAGAAGTAATTTTCTCATAGAAAGCGACACAAAAGGACTTTTTTTTTTTTTGCAACCAGCAGTGTCTCACCCCCTGGTCAGAATACAGATTAAATGCACTTCATAACTGGCTTCCCTTTTCACAATCAGATGCCATGTTAACTTATTATATATAATCTGTGAGCCATACAGGGCATGGAGGGGTCACTACATGGTTCTTATCGTGAGAGTAAGCCAGCATGTATAGTATCAAGACCATTAAATCAAAGCAGCTTCAACCATCATCAATTTATTTTTTTTTATATTTACAGATATTCATTTCTTACTATGTGAAGTCCAAATGTATTTGTTGTTGTTGTTGTTGCTAGTATGCATTTTGCACCTTCACAGCAAGCTTTTTTATTTGTTGTACTTGTGATATTCTCAGCAATATAAGGAGGCAGCAGGAGACAGACAGAAGATGAAATGACACTTCCTCTACTGGTGATAAAAGGAAGGACAGGATGACAAGGGTCTGAAGAGCCCCCTCTAGACAGAAGCCTGCAGTGTTTGATGCTTGACCCTCAGCTGAAGACCAACCTTGCCAGGACCTGTCAGGTCAGCTGGTGCAGAAATGGAAAGATGACTTCTAATAACTCTTTCAGCAGAAGGACTTGAGGAATTCTTTTTATAACCAGTGACACTCTTTACAGTGTTATATATATATATATTTTTTTTTGAGTCGTTGAAGTTCTCGCAGGCCGTTTTGATATTATAGCGTGATGATGAGGCATGGATCTAATCAGTGAGTTTGGGGAGATTTAGAAATGGCAGAAAAAAAACTCTGCGCCATCTGACAGCAGCTCCGGTTTGTGCCAGAGTGCTGTCGACAGACTCATAAGTGGCACATAATGATAATTAACACGCCAATTAGACATCTGCTGTGATTCCAAGGCTGTCTTGAGAATAATGTGTTTACAATTAAGAAGAGAGCTTAGATGAGCAAAGAGGCCACACATCATCTCCTCAATGGCCAACGTCGAACAGGACAACGGACTCGGGTGAGACGAGTCACAGAGTCGCCTGTGATTGTTTTGTAAGTGGAGGCCCGGGGAGCTTGTCATATCTGATTAAGTGGAGGGAGATACAGGGGCCAAATGAGCTGGATGGAGCAGCAAGCACCAGGAGCGACACATTACCACTGGGTGTCACCGCTGATCACATCATATCATCCCTCCCCTCCACCCCTGACAACTCAATCAATGGCCTAATTGACTGGGACCAGGGCCACTGTCACAACAGGTTCCAGTCGGCTTACGGAAGAGCCAGGCTGCAGCACTGATTTATTCTGGGGTTTAAAAACGATGAACAGATTCAGAATCAAGGCTGGAGTTGAAGGGAAACTACTCTTTTTTACCACCAGTTTTACCACAAGATGGCAGGGTTGGACTATAAGAAGCTGCTCCTGTTTTTCTCCCGCTGGGTGTTTTTTCTGTTGTGTTTTATTTCTCATCATGAAGTTTTAACTTTTTTTCTTCAGTCTTTGCACAGTGTTGATGACACTTTAAAGCCTGTAGACTTAAATCAATAGTCCTATATGTTTTTATTATGCCTGAAGAAAAGCAGCTGTCGATTTTTCTTCTTCTTCTGTCTTTGTGGAGAAACTGTTACTGTTGGTGTGCACAAACAACAGTGAACATGTTACCTTTATTTCTCATACAGTCTCAATGCTCTATAGGTATGTGTGGTAGGAAATGTACTGTGTGTATTTACAGTCCATATTTATACCTGTTAACCTTGCATCTTATAACTTTAGATTTGACATTTTGATTTGAAACAGGGACTGAAAAAAACCCCCAAAGCAATACAAAAAAACAATTTTGAACATCTACATGACACCTGGACAACTCCATCTGTTATGGAAGATTGCATATGATCAAAAGCTCCAGAACAATTTCAATTTTGATCTCTAGTTTTGACTAGTTTTCACACTTAAAGATTGAATTCCTACATGTTGCTTTTTCAACACAATTTCCAACCTCCTACGGCTGATAAAACCTTTTCAAAAGGCATTTAAAAACCTGCAACATCATCCAGACCGACATGAGTCCTGATAATTTAACATATTGGAAATACAAGATTTTCACCTGACACCAA
Organism: Hypoplectrus providencianus; assembly: GCA_028566105.1. NCBI lineage: Eukaryota > Metazoa > Chordata > Actinopteri > Perciformes > Serranidae > Hypoplectrus > Hypoplectrus providencianus. The sequence goes on from JAOWBC010000710.1 coordinate 3,263,020, forward strand.
TGATATGGTTCCACAAAATTACAGGCTGATGAAATGCGAGATATGGGAATACTGGAATTTGCAATAAAAACTGTCCTCTAAGATTACATAGTCAGTTCTCAGTGCTGGAAACTGGCCAGTTGCAAACACACAGATTTGCGCAGGCACGCGCACACGCACACGCACACACACACACACACACACACACACACACACAGATAACCATTCCACAACTCCCTGGATCTGATTTTGCTCATGGTGGACTGACCGTGTGCGAGTCTAACAGTTAATTATTTTGTGTAAAAATGTTCCCGAACATGTTCATCAACAAGGGGTTTATTTTGAAAGTCTCCATTTTAGATCACACTGTTTATTGTGGTTTGCTTGTTGCTAGTCTTGCCTGGAGAATCTGGCTCTGTTTGCAGTCTAAACCCAAGTGAAACGGTTTCCAGCTCTCCTGCTGTGCCGGCGAGATGGAGCCTGGATTTCCACTGGTTGGCGGTGAAACAGATACACGGTGTTTGACTGATTGAGCCTTCCCTGTGTCCGTCTGCATCCTCCTTGGAAGCTTGATGGGCAGAAACCTGCCAACAAAGTCACGTTCAAGGAAAACTCCCCATCTGTCAGGTATTCTATCTGGGTATGCATATGTTTATCTCTTTAATAATGGCCCAGACCAGAACAGACACAAAGACACATTCAGGCACACACACAACTGAATGTCTAAAAATCCACCAGTCATCCAGTTTATTTTTTTAAATCATTATCATCATGCATTTAAACTACCTTTATGAACGTGTTGGTGTCCACCCAGACATAGCTGCTGCTGCTGTGCTGCTACTGTCAGCCCCATCTTTCTACATTAATAATGCAAGTGTGACCAAATGAAGGGATTCTATCCATCTTACATGAGCTTTTGATTTGAAACAGAATCAGGAGTTTAAGACTAAAAACTTTTATATGTCTGTAACATGTTATACATATACAGACACTGAAACTGTTGGGAAGGGGGTGCTACATCACCAGCAAAAAAAAAAAAAAAAAAGCAGCACTCTCCAGGACAAGAGTCACCTTTGCATGACCCATCCATAAACCCTGGTTTCCCCACAACACGGACTTTGTCGCTCTTTTCACCACAGCGCCTTATTTCTTCCTTTGCTCCAGAGTTGACACTAAAATACTATGAATTTGGGATTGTTTCAAACTGGGCAAACTTGGGGGTCAAACTCTTGGGAAAGCCTGTGCCAAACTACTTGAGACCAATATTTTAGCATCAAACACTGAAAGTCAATAAGTCAAATTCTGAGATCCTTGTTCTTAAAGAAACAGTAATCGGTTCCATCTAGTAAGAGGAAAGCAGCTGTCTTAAGGGATGAATTACAGTTAATGGTAATCCCATTAACTTTACATGTTAATGGGATTATTACGATTGTGCAGAGCAATGACTACTGGCCTTGTTCCACGATGGAAAAAGACGCCATTAAGAAAATCTCTTGATTTACCTTTGCCCTACTTCCAACCTCAACCTTCTGAGTTCTGGGTGCTGACTGGCTGTGAGTGTGGAGGCTAATAACTGGCCTCACACTCTGCAGCTAGAGATACATGTGGAAGTCAGTGTCAAGCTGTTGCTCCTCCATGCTGAGAGGCAACATGCTGCCACAGTCCCTCAAGTGTTTCTGTTTGAAGGCATTCCAGGCAAAACGTGCTGGGAGGAGGAGACCCCAGAGCACACCCAGGAATTACTGAGGGGACTACATCTCCCAGCAGGCCCGCAGGCAGGCTGCCCTTTTAACCTGACCTGAGAACTCAATAAAATAATGCATGTATGGATAATTCCTGCGGGTAAATCTGAATGCTGGGTCAAACAAAGAGCAGAAACACCACATTCCAACAGGGGGAAATTATTCATTATATATGAAAACATTTATATGAATCATTTTTACAGAACTGAACTGTCCTACTGCAGAGTTAAAATCAAAGTCTGACAATTTGGGTAACAGGCTCATTGGCTTATTGTTGAGATTCATCATCTTGCATGTTTTGTATTTCTAAATGTTTGCCATGGTGAAGTTCAACCAAAAGATGGAATCTAGTGACAAATACATATTTTCTGACATTTTTCTGTGCAAAATATTTGATATGAACACTCTGACAATTATTGTTTTACTCTTTTCACAAAAAACACACACATTCACACATTTTTTTTCATAACTTTGAAAGCACAATCATGCTCAAATATATCATGCAAGAAGCTCATGTAAGAACATGAAAGAGTTCAACATTTCCATGCTAAATGTAACTGACCTCTCCCATCAAACAATAACTGGCATGGAGTTTCATACCAGCACTTTAGAGGGAAGCTGACAGCAGGGCTTGATGCTGCTTTGGCTTTACATGTAACAGGAAGGGAGTCTCCTCATATGCCTCATTTCTCAGCAGCAAAAGAACAAGACTATATCCAAAATGTGTAACTATTAATTGAAAAATGAATAAAACAGCAGTACAGGAAAAGTGTGATTCCCAGTACTACAAGAGATAAAACGATGTACCAATTAGTGAACCCACTGACAGAGAAACTGAATGACTAGGTCTGTTCTGTCCAGAGTTTAGGTTGTTTTATGAATAGGGCATGGGGGAGTCTATAAACCTCTATTGAATATTACAGAAATTCCATCTCAATTGTTAACTTTAAAAAAACATATACTGAGCATTGTAAACTCCAGACTGACTGAGCTGACAGACATGATAGGAGTATGTTAATGATTTTTGGTAAAGGGTCTATCTGCTGTAGCCGGCTGCCTGTTACCACGGCAGCACGAAGCAGCAGAGGTGCATAACAGCGCAGCAGCCTGCTTTCACATTCATAGAAATCCTGGCCATTAATTCCCAAGAATGGAGGTGAGTTCCAATGCTGATGAAATATATGAGAGGAGCAGAGGCAATTTCTATCTTTAAGCCAACAGACACCCCCTCCACTTCATTCAGTCTTGGCTGGTTGGGCTGGTGTGGTGAGGTGTAGCAAGAGAGAGAGAGAGAGGGAGGGAGGGAAGCAGACGATCGTTTTTGGGGGGCTTTTTTTCTGCCTGTAAGTCCCCTGCATCTCAATCAGACTGTGAAAACATCAGTCTGAGAGGGAGGAGAAGAGAGAGGAGCTATTTGACTGGTGAGAGAGAAAAAAAATGCAATTCATGACTGCTGCAACAAAGCTGAGCTAAGGCAATTCCATTCTGCAGATATATTTGTCTTACCCTTAAATCTCCTTACGGTACATCGCAAAAAGTGTGTCATACAAGCGTTGGCAAGTTGGAGCGAGAACATAAATGATTCACTGGCTCGCTGACTCCGAGGGGCCCACGATGCTCTGTGGGCGCTGCAGGAGAGACGCTCAATATGCAACGCCGGTCGTGCCAGTTGGCAGCAGGGCGCCGTCGGTTGGCACAGCTCACAGCCCTTGTAGGTACTGACATCTTCAACAGGATTGTAAAATCCCATATGCCCCCATTCTTCCCACCCCCGCTCCTGAATCCAGACAACCATCCTCACCGGAGCCTGAAATAAGACTGGGACTGATACGTACTGCGCTCTATCTCCCCTCAACATCTCATTATGCTCCCTGCTGCAGAGCACAGGGCTTTTCACTGCTACATATATGCCTTGGAAAATAATCAGGCAGCAGCTAAGGCACTTTTCAATCACACCAGTGCATAACAACCAGTCACTTGTGAATTAAATGTCACAGCAGAAGCACCTTTATTTTGCCTTCCCCTCAGATTTCAATTCCCTCCTCCTCCTCCTTCTCCTCCTCCTCTGCATCGTCTTCATTATCTGTCGCTGTCGGGAGCGACGCAGCTGCAGCGGCGCAGGCAGCAGCTGTGTTCACCGTCACCTCCGTGAAGATCAGAAGCCTCCAAATCACTGTCTAGAACCCGTATACAGATAAACATCAGGGTGTTGTGAGTAACTTCACAGGCAGTGGCAGGTGAAATTCCTGTAAAAGCCCAGATTATGTTATCTGTGAGGTGATAATGTTGCACACTCCTCCTGACATCAGGTGTTTCATGGAATGGGCTCCTCATGTGTCAGTCTGTGAAGGCAGCTCCTTCAGACTGTCTCCGTCTCAGCAGTTGGTGCATAAAATGCAGCAGCTCCTGCATTATTCACCCCTTCACAATACTGAGATTGCTGAATATTTGTCAGCAAGTTGATGTCTACATTGTGAATGTAAATAAGGGACGAACAATTGATCTGTACTTATAAATTATTGGTCGAAAGTTATACTACACAATATTTTGGTTCAATAAAGATCTTGGGGGGGGGGGGGGGGATCAGCATTCTGGCAGTTGCTTTTGTGAATGTTTTAGCTAGAATCAAATCAGACTTTTACTTTGTGGCTTGTACACCAGTTATGCACCAATATGACTCTGCAAATGTACTCAATGTAGTGTAGTAAAAAAAAAAGGACTTTTCAAGGACTATTTAATAGTATTATACAGAATACATGCATTGTATTGTGTCTGTGATAAGCCAGTATCAGCCTATATAGTCACTCATTTTGAATGTTATCAGCCCATTCAAAAGTCATTATCAGTTTATCAGTGCCGTATGTATGCGTACAAGGTGCTTGCTCCACTTATTAGTGTTTGCAGGAGGTCTTTATCAGGCCAGCCCAGTCCAGGTTTCATTTAGTTTTACTTTAAATTGGTTTTGGTGCAAAAAAAAAAAAAAAAAGGACTGTTAAGATTTCTAAAAGAGAAAGAAAAATATATTTTTTTAGGACATTATAAAATTACAAATAAAGTTGCCTTTTGTGCCACACTGTAGGCTGTCACAGAACACAATCGGGGTCCCCTTCATGGACATTGTTGTTCCTTATATGAGGTCACTTCCTCCTTTGCCCTTAACTCCTCCATCATATAGGTCAAAAACTACAATAATGTTAATATTGCATCTTACTGAATGTGCTGACAACAATCTTGTCAACATTCCATAAGTTAGGGCCCCTCGAAACAATATTTTTGAGGCTGAATTTTGCTGATAACACATTCAATCACATGGTAGCATCCAAACCAAGTGGATGAAATTGGCCTCGATAAATAGCTCAGGCTAATTTCTATTGTTTTGTATTAATCGAAAAATGAAATTATAGCAGATAAATTATTTACTGGTAATAACAAGTCAAGATGTTGTAACTGATTTAGACTCTGAACATGTGGCGCAGTGAGAGTTTTATTCTAGCGACACTTTAATGCAGATTTGTAGAGGTGTTGGTGTTGTAAACGCTTCTTTTGACAGCTGGAACAGCAGCAGCAACACAGGTGTACATGTAGTTTCAAATGCACACCAGCGGCTCCCCAGTTGGAGAAAAACTTGAAAGAAATACTTTCAGCACGTCATTATCTCGCCTCTACCTCAAACGCCGAGCTGCAGCGCTGTCAAAATGTGTTCTTTAGCGCGAAGTAATCTTGTTGATGTGACAGAGTACATTTCAGAGAAACAGTTTGACCTCAGAGTGGATTCCTTCTCTTCCGCTGTGATATCTGAAATCCGGGAGAGAAAAAATCCTCCCAGAGCCCAGGGTCGTCCAAGTGAATGAGTTCACGTTAGCCTACCTCCAGCTCCCTGGATCGCTCATTAGGAGCTTGGCTGAGCACTCAAGGTTTTGTTTGGATGGCTCCCAAATGGCAACACACATTTGGAGCGGCGCCAAGCTGTCAGCCTCGTGCATGATTTGCAGGGTGAATGATTGCCGGCTCCTTGGATAGAGCGGTCCCAGGGCCTGTCAGTGGAACAAACTTTGTGACTAAATGAGTAAAGCACTAATCACTCAGAGCAGCTTGTTTCCACTCAAATGTTCATTCAAATTTGACAGAAAACAACAGTCTAACGGGGTTTTCAGATATTGTTAAATGTCTTTCTTTCTGCTTTCAACATTTTATAGACAGTTTTCTGTTTGTAACTAATGGTGCAATTGAGCAGGAGGTTATAAAAACCCTTACCACAATAATATCACGCACATTTTGTATATTTTGTGCTGTTAGGAATCATTCAAATTACTGTTTAGAGGTAAAGTTCTGTTTGTGATACTCATCCTAGCATTTCTGATTTTTTTTTTGTTTGTTTCTGGCTATTAACTATACTTAGATAAACATCTGTTCATGTTTTTTTTTTTACCTCTGAAAAAATGATGATCCAAAGCAACAACTGATCCATCAACTGTCACAAGTTCCTTGCTAAAATTTAAAGGTTCCATCAAACTGATCACCAAGCATTGATGAGAGACCCTCTGGCAATACTCATGAAATGTGCAGGTATTTTTCACAAATTTTTGTGCCAAACTGTCCACCACTTTATTAAATTCCAAGGCTCTGACAAACAACATACTAATTGCTAAGAGTCTACTGCTGTTTTCTCCAGAGAGTGTCTGCTCTTTCACATATGAAGCACCAAACAGAAGATTTTACACTACTAGGAATACTTTGTTTGATATCATCAAATGCTGGAGCCTGGGTCGAGTGTGCAGGAGACAGAACATGACATAAAAAGTGTGCTGTGGAAGTGTTGTGTTTACAGCACATCAGAGACGGCAGATGAGGCTACCGACTCATCCCTAATGATGACAGTTCGTGTACATGTATTGGGAGCTATTTGCAGCATCAGTGAAAGAGTAGTCTCACTTTAGCATATTGGGATAAGGGGGAAAAAACGCTGTGGCTTTTTTTGTATTTCCTTAAACCAATCAATTATACAGCAGTGGATGTAGCAATGGCGTCTGTGCTAAACAGACAGTGGAAGGTGATTGAGAATTTTGTCTGAAATAGGCAGATAATGGGAACATCTGGAGTCAGAGTCTGACTAATTCAAAAGTAAAACACAATATATAAGTAAGCAGAAAGGAGTACTAAAAAACAAACCAACATTAGTTTTCCAGTAGTTACAAAGCCAGAATATTCAAATATAATCTGACCTGTACTTGTTACTGAACTGTTGATTGAGACTGCAGTTTCACAATGGAGTCTTCTGTCAGTGTCTCAGGTTGACTCTCAACTCTATTATCCTGATTAAAGCCACAGGGTTCAAAGAGTCACTTAAATATAAAACCTCCATGTTTACTGGTCTTGATTCCAGCCGTTGAGGACAAAGACCTGATGCTTCTGCTTTTTTAGTTGCTTTTGTTTGCTCTAAATCTGCGCCCTGCCTCTGATTTCACCATGGTTACATAGCTGTTTCTTAATTTGTTCTGAAACAATTTGTCCTAATTAATTTGGCTTCTTGCTGTTCCTTTAATTTGTCTGCTAAATTCCCTTACAGACAGAAATCCCCATCTTGTCATCTGTTTGTTAGAGATTTTGGAGTTCAGACAATTACCTGCCCTATTCACACACAGGCTCAATCTGACATTACACTGACGTATGGCAGGGTAAGGTGTGTTTAAAGTCCGGTCCAGCTGATTCTGACATTTGCATTTACACATAAAGCTCCTTTTTGTACTGTTTAGATAGTTTTAAGGTTGCATTGCATGTGAGGAAGGGATAAGCACCCCCCTACACAGCTAACACCTTTTAGGTAAAAAGAAAAAATGTACATCAACATGTGGAAAAAGCAAATGTTCCACTGAATATGATCTGCTCTATCCACATTTTTTATTTGATTAAGAAGTCTACCGCTGGTTCCTTCATCCTGGCTCCATTTCATCTCTCTCTCCCCCTGACTTCACTGGGCTGCTCAGCTGCAGTTATTAGGAGCACAGATTAAATGGATGGCGCATCCCACGCAGTTTGGTCCTATTAATAATTAAGCAGGGAGAATATTATACAGTTCACATACTTAAAACATGGAGTTCAGTGAGTAGGTCAAGAATGATTACACACTGCAGGCTGACAGGCAGCGAGACACCATTTGTTCAGTAGTAATTAGCCTAAATGATAAAGTAATGCATCCGTATTCAGGGAGAGAAGACAGAGGCATCCAGGAGGAGACTGCTGCTGCAGACCAGCCACAACAACACAGATCTGGGACTATTCACGTGAGGACGCCTCGCTCTCTTGAGGCTGATTCATACGTCTCCTGAGCTGATAAAGAACCTGCATTCAAAACCAAATAAAACCTGCGCCACTCATGTTTAATGCATTTATCATGTAAGTGTGATGTCTAAATGGTGTCAGAAAGCAGCGGGCAGGCCCTGAGGGCGAGCTGTGACAGACATCAGACACTGAGTTTCTGACCTCCAGGTAGAGCTGCTTTACAAGCCTCTCAAGGCTCAGAGCTTCATCAATAATTTACTGCACCGCCGGTCATGTTAACACTATCCTTAAGCGCGCTCATTATGTACCTCTGAAGCGCCAACACACACCGAACATGGATGCACTGACTCAAGACATTTGTTCGTTCACTCTCTCTTCCATGCATATGCACAGATAGTGGATTGAGGTCGTAAAACAATCCTCATTATCTTGTATCATCCTGACGAGCTGCGGATAATAACAAAGAAGGCAATAGCTCTCGCAATGTGGCCCATTCACAATGCCAAATATTTTAAGATGCAGTTGATTGTCTGCAGTTTTTTCTGTATAGGTCTTGGCACAAATAGGAAGAAAATATGCAGCAGCTATAAAAAAAAAAAAAAAAAAAAAGTCCTCCCACAGACCGGCTGGAAAAAAGAGGTAAAGTTCTTCAACAGGGATTTACTGTTCCACTTTATGAGCGCTGAGGCTGCTGCTCAATAAATCCTTTATCATTGGGCTTTTATTGGGAGATCTGATCTCAGCAGACAGATGGGGGGTCAGCGTTAAAAATCCGTCTGACTTCACTCCACAACCCTTCACTGATCATGATCACTGAGCCTCCCTGTGGACTGCTGAGCCCCCACAGCTCGTGTCTGAGCCCCAGTGGGTTGTGCTGTGACAAGGAGTGTGATTTAGACATCTTCATCGGCTTTATCATAATCATCACGTCGATGGAGCTCTTTCAGTCAGATGTCTGGCCATAAATGCGCAACTCCGAAATGAGCTATCATCATCGCCCAGCCACAATTACACAGCGCTCTTGGCAAAGAGAAATTCATTCCCTCAGAGTGGAAGTCGATGTCATATTGATTGATAGACACCAAATAAGTGGTTCCCTCCATTGTTTACAGCTGTAAAGGTTAAGTAAGGACTGCTGAGGTTTATGTTTGACAGTATGCCTTTTATGTGAGCCGTTCCCTGCCCTCATGAGCCTGATAACAGTTTTCAGAACATCAAGTTCTGTTTGAAAAGCCTTTATTATTTTAGCTCAGTTTGTACAGTTTGAGCTGATGAATGTCATATAGCAATTTGGTTCATTTTCTGAGACAGCCTTGTTGCTGGTACAGTGCACAGTGGAGGACTGATCTATCATATTGAGCAAAGTACAATAGGAATTCATCTTTGTGGCACACAGGCTTATTAGATCACTGCTGGTCCATATTGACTTTCAGGATGTGAACTTGTTGTTTTCTATTGATGGAGTAGTCTGTAGAAGCTCTGAACCAAAATGAGAGTCTGACTTCCAAGGTGGAAACACACAGGATATGAGAGCACAAAGCTTGCCTGACAAGCTGTGGACTTCTGCCAGTCAGAATTTTGAATTCAATTCCCTTCTGTTATAGGGAGTCCATGGCCTCCAAGCCATTTTTGTCGATATAAATAAAAGCAGCAATAGTCTCACCACTTTATAAGTCTTTCACCAAAGTAATAAGAAATCATTTGAGTCAATTTAGAGAAAGTTGTGTAGAAAAAGTTTCTGTTTTCAGAGTCCTATGTTTGTTTGACCCCCCTGACCTCCTCCCTATGAGAAATATGTCATTCTTTATACTCATAATCTCCTCATCATTACTGTGGCATCTAGGGATCGATGCCTTATAAGTTAACATTAAGAATCTACCCGATATAACTGGTATGTAGCTAGCTGAGCTAACTGACAAACGAAAATAACTTAAACTTGAAAATAAAGGAACCATTAATATTCAAGAGTATAAGAAATATGGGGGCTGACAATTGATGAAATTAAATAACTAAAACTTCAGTAACAACCTTTAGAAAAATAACACAACATACCTTAAATAGAAAACTACTCTATAGTGGTAAGGCTGGACACACTTTTATTGTTTTGTGGGCAGCAGTAGACTTGCATGAGTCAGATGCATGCTGTTAAACTCATAATATAACTGAATGTCCTCCTAATTTTGGTGCTCCAGCCATGCACATTTTACCGAAACCCACTCTCTCTATTTGGTGGCAATATCAATTACCATTTGCCAACTTCAACAAACAATAAGGAAAGAAAGAAACAACAGGTATATGAAGTATAAATCCAGGTTTAGACTTAATGACCAAATTCAATTTGCTAGGTTATTTTAGTCTGACATTATTCATTAATTCTTAACAATGGCTGAACAAAAATACCTACATTTACTTTAAAACAAGCAGAATTATTTGATGCAAATGTACTCATTCTATATGCATGTAAGGTAATATTGTAGCTCCAACTCATCATAACTAGCTCTGATGAAATCAGCAGCAGCAGACAGCAGCAAAACAGTCACATCTCTGGCAGCTGATCTTACCACCATTTGGGAGTCCTGTCTTACTGATGAGGAGGAGGTGGACTGCAGAGATGTATGATGCCCCCTTCAGCTTTGAAAACATTCGCCATCCAAGCAGCCTGGAAGGTTTTGGAGGCTGGTGGCAGCAATCAGGGAAGCAGGGCAGAGAGCCTGGAGTCCTGAGATGACAGCATGTTGAGTCACTTTAAAAAGTGTTTGAGGAATAGGGGTCACTGCTTCCTTTTCACAAGGGCACCTCCTGCACGGTTGAGTGGGCTGATTCTGATTGGCTGAGCATGCACATTCAAATTTCCAGAGTGCAGGTCCATAATGATGTGCCCACTGAGCCCTGTGAGAGAGCTGTGCACGTGTGAAACAGAACATGACTTTTACCATCATCTGTTGCCAAAGGTTTCTATAACCTCCATCTGAAACTGTCACACATTACTGCCAAACAAACACAGGCTCATATGAAGACTGTGATATCTTTTTAAAGCTCTAGAATAAATTAGTCAGTGAACCATGACTTAACAAGGTTGAAAATAAGAAATCATTCTCAACTTTGAAACCAACAGACAGGGTCTCCTAAAGGTGTTTAAAATACTGGAAAGTTTGAACATGTAGACTTCCTGGAGTATACTCCATCGGCTGATGAAAAATACACACAAGTCTATTTTAACTCGTGAAATTATAACTGAGGGCAGGAAGTGACAAATGTATGTTGTGCATGACTTGCACACAGAGGAAAGTGATTAAAAAAGGGGAATTTTACCACAGCTTGACTGATGTGCCCTGTGTGGATGAGATCATCTCTAGATATGACATTGTCCTCCAGACCACCTTTCTACATGGCAAGACAGTTGACAGCGTACAAGTAGTTATAATGTGTCTGTGCTAATTCTGTTGGACCTGAGATGTTGCTTTTGAAACAGCTGGCCACAATAATCTTATGCATCTCATTACCTGGGTTTGGCTCTCTGGAACTGTGATAAATAGGTTCCAATCTCACCTTTCAAAAAGGAAATGTGCTGATGAACATATTGAGAAAAAGCATCAGGAAAAAATGATTTGCCCTTTGGTGTCACGCAGGGCAGTTGTCTTGAGCCACTCCTTTTTCCACTATACATGCTCCTGTTAGGTCATAGCATCACAGAATACTAACCCTAATTTTCATAGTCGTACGAATGACACAAAAAAGTATCAACCACAATTAAACTGAAACTAAATTTAGAAAAAAAATAAAATACTCCTAGTTGGACCTCAAGACAAAGATATCCACTCTCTTTGAAATGTAAAAAAAAAAAAAAAAAAAAAAAAAAAAAAATCTATGAGAAGTTCTCTATAGATTAAAAAAAAAGTTTATGCACAGCTGGGACCACCTCATCAAATCAGAGTGGTATTGACTTAGGTCGAACCTCATATTTGATAAATATTTACCCACATAGTACATACATTGCATGGATGATGATTGCACAATGTTAGAATTTTTGACAGAGTAGAAACTATTTCTTGAGTCTTCAGGTATGAAACAACAAAGAACGTTACGCAGTGTTTCATTTTCTCTGTGTTTTAGTGTTAGTGCACAAACCCAATGCTACTTCCATTTAAATGAACTGACTGATTACAGATTTATGTAGTCTGACACAGAGTTCCTGGAAATGATGATTCCTTTAAGCAGTTATATTTTCCTCTGCAAAGCACAACTATAAAGTGAAACATTTTTTTCTTTTTCATTTTCTACAAGATCAGTATAGTTAGATGGAGGAGGGTAGTGAATATGAACTGGATTTAATGACTCACTTGAATTTGCCTCTTGATGACTACGGCTCAATGATATAAAATAAACACCAGTGAGCTGAAGTCAGTAATGATGACACACGGCTATTTAAACTGCGTACCTTCCTCAGGCCCTGCTGTAAACATCACAGATTTTGTGGCTTGAAAGGAGATATGGCTCACTTCACATTCTGCTTTGCACATTGCCAGTGTTCTGCATCTTGATTTCCTCTTCACATAAAAGTGGTGGTTTCTTATCTGCAGATGTCCAACCCTTCCTGAACATATGGATCTGGTCATGGTATGGAGGTTTGGGCTGGCAGAGGACTTGACTCTAACGGAAGACGCCCATCTGGTTGGATGTTGACCTAAATGGAAATGATCCCAGGGAAGCTTTTGTCTGTCTGCTGTACACTTTGAATCGAGGAAGAGCGAAAGGAAGTCAGATTTAGTTTCGCTGTTTGATGGGCCACCAATATTAAGGCCTACACTTTGCCCTCCTCATTATAATTCTTTCATAGCCTTCCAAAGAGTACACTGATGGATCACTGATGTTCTTTCCTAATATTTCACAGACTTTGAGAAACCTTCTGAACAAACACCATAAAAGCATCTTCAAAGTAAACCCCAACTTGTTCCATTTTTTACTCCATCTCATCAAATGGCAATTTTATTTTATGGCTAGAGAGCAACCTTATATGTTAGGTTTTTGCCCTTGCCACTTGGGTAGTGACCTGAAAGCAATTTTCTTTTTATGATATACTTCATTTATGCCTCAAGGGGGAGATTCTCTGTGCTCCGTCCTCAGCGGCCCTGGAGCAGGTACAGTCTAAGTATCAGGGCTCAAGGATACCTGGGGACACAGAGCCAGAGGTGGAGAGAATACCATGATATCCCACTCAGGCTGAGGAGCTGCTACTTTGATGATATTTTGCTCAAGCAGATTTACAGTTACGAAACCGTAAAAGCAATAAGTAGCTCATTAAGTACGTGCTCAAAGTACTTTATTTTTAAGATTTTCACTTTGTGATTGCAAAAAGGACTCTCAGTACATAAGTGCAGAAACAGTAGAACTAATGCACTCAGTTCACTGGTAATGATTCCATAATTATTGAATGTACTATTCCCCGGTTGCCATTGTGTTAGCTCACAGTGCATAATTAGCATCTAGCGATCTGGTGAAAGTTCTGGATTTAAAAAAGGTGCTGAATAGTTTTACACAGAGGCAGGTGACATATTACCCTTTGTTTCAATGTAAGGTTGGGCCAGGAAGTTCAGATGTGCTAATGTTAATATCCACATGAAAAAGTAGAGCAGGCAGAAGCAGGAATTTCATTTTTGCTAACGTTGTTTTCCCCCTCCATTTCTTTCATGTTAATGCTAGTTTGACTTGTATGAGTAGGACCTCTGTGATATTAACCTGAGCAGGCTGGTTATGGTCAGTGGCAGAGACAGTTAATTTGTCACAACATGCAGGAGTATTAGCATTAACATCATTACTGCTAGTTGCCGTTTTTTTTTTTTTTTTTTTTTTTACACACAAACCATGTTTCATGTCAAGCTAGGACAGTCAGTCCACCAGTGTATCTAAGTTTATAAGTGAACTGTCAAAGTAAATGCAGCTGAGGACCACCTTTCCTGGCTTTAGGATCCTACTCTTTCCTGTTAATTGTAAAATGTATTATGGACAGGGAACAAACTTTCCAAACTGGGCCTCTCCTCCACCCGGCCACTTTTAGCCGTACTACCAACAGTCTTTATCAAGAAGACTCTTTGCTATCAGCAGTGAAAGAGATCAAGTCTCTAACTACCATTTCCACATCTACCCATCCAGGCCATTACAATGAAGTAGTGACTAACATCATCACACAGGAATACAACTATGAATCCACAAGTCTCAGCTTTACTGTCATGCCCAAATTATGCAGATGTAGGACTGTTTCGGGACCCCATTATGCAGAATTATTCAAACACGTTTTCCATCACTAAACTGTAGCATGTCCAGTCTACTTCATAAGAAGGCCATGTGATGTGGCATTTACTCGAACTAATCAAAAACAAACCTATTTTGACTTGAGCCTGGTGTGCTCCTGGAGCCACATGGACCTTTAAGTAAAAGTTTGGCCAAACGTATGTTAGTGACTTCACAAGCTTTAAATTGACATAACTGATGCTTCTTCACCATCTTTTGGCAATTACATCCTTCTTTTATTTGTGTGTGTGTGTGTGTGTGT
>JAOWBC010000710.1:3290223-3310764 GCA_028566105.1 Hypoplectrus providencianus
GATTTTGGGTATGTGCCTTCCCCATTATGCTCAGACAAACTATAGCTAAACAGGATTAAACCCATCCAACAATTATGAAATGGTCAATTCTGATTCCCTCTCTATTGAAGTGAATGACATGTCAAATGTTCTTTCCCCATGCATGGATGGTGGTGCTGGTAGAAACAGAAGAGCCTGACCAGTCCAGCTCTCTCCCTCCCTGGGTAATGATGTGCTTTAGCCCCTGGAGACTCTTGGCTGAGTGAGCACATCCCCCTTGCAGCCAACCATACCCCCCTTCCTTCAACACACACACACATAAATGTCCAGACTCTCCGTCCCTTCACCGCTCTGTTTCTCCCTATGTCCTCTCATGCCCTCTTCTTCACTTTACTCCACAGCTTGCTGTGCCTCCACACTTAACAGCTCCCTCTCTCCTTGTCCTCATATGCCTCTTTTCTGCATTTTCCCCGAGACTCCTCACTCCCTCACCGTCACACTCATTTGCCTCATCTTTTTTGTGAGGGGAGGAGCCCCCCGACTCAACAGCTCTCTCAACATTTCTCTTGTTTTGTCAGATTGCCAAATTGGCTACTGTATTTAATCACTCACACACTGCCAAATCCCATGAAGTAATTAAGAACTTTTAAATCCGGCAATTAACATGTAAAGATTAGGGCTACCCGCTTGTGCTTAGGGTTTTAGTGCAGATGCTGATAATGCTGGATAAGCAAAAGCAGTTTCCTCTGAGCGGGGGCTTCTGTGAGGGCAGGGGGTGGGCGAGGAAGTGCAGATATAAATTGAGCACCAGCATGTCCCTCTTATGTAATTCCATTATCCTAGACAATTTGCCTTAATGTGACAGTGGTAGAATCCACGGATTATAATGACTCTATTCCATCATTGTAAAAGACAGAAACACACACACACACACACACACACACACACATACAAAGACACACACAAACACACACTGCAATCATTTTCCAATAATTGTGCAGCCTCAACACTTGAACAAAGAGAGATATGCACTTTTAGTTTTTTAGCCCCACTACTGATTCATGGCTTTAGGGTCCGGTATCTCTTAGATTTGATCCATTAAGACTCTGTTTATAAATCCTGGTTCTAACTTTCATAATCTGTGGATTTATAGCTTTCCCATATGGCCGTATTAAAAAGCCACAAACTAAATGCACATTAACTCAAGCACATTGACATCTGTAAATATCTACAGAGTCATGGACAATTACAGTAACTGCTTATGGTTGGCGAAAGGACGTTTGCAAGACTGATCAGAAAAAAAACATCTTATCGTCACATTTATATCCTTCATACTTATTCACACTTCAGTGGGTAAAAACTACAGATGACTGAAAAAAACAGATTTGTTATCACCAACAGCATTTCCTCAGTTGTTATCTATGTACAATAAAATCTTCCCACAGAGACAGCCTGATGACATAGATGTAGATACAAATGATGTGTGTGGACAATGGGAGAAATATATTGGTATTCGGAGACTAGTGCGCCAGTTGGTTTCTGTAGGCGATTGCTGTCTTTTTATTTTGACAATTTAATAGTCTACCTTGGGAGAAAAGTCACGAGAACACACATCTGCATGAATATATCTGCACTCACTGGTTGCTAGGCTGGCTTTTAACATTTAGCCCCACCCCAAGAGTCAATTGATTTCACTCACCAAGCCCTATTTAAGTGACATCTTTACATCTGATTTCACACTTATATCATACACCTATATGAATAAACTGCTATATCTCACAGTGCTGTGTTACAGTGGTTCAGCTTCTGTGTCATTTCAGCAACCTGGGATGTAGATAAATGGAAAGCATTGAAGTTGGTTTATTTAATCTGGTCACAGCACAGCATTTTGCTAACCAGCAGTGAGAGAAACTCATTTGTTGGGTTTTATAAGATGCACAGATGGAGGCAACTTGAAATGGTTGACAACACAGCAAAAGCGCATAGATAACAGCAAAGCAGTCAAAGACTGAGGTACCTCAAGACTTCCTGTGATCCCCACCATCAATCAACTTTAGAGGGCTCCTAATGGTTTCTCCCTGGGCCCCGGGGCTGACATAGGTGCATACCAAACACCACCACAAAGCAAAATGATGTACAGCAACACGGTGTCACGTTCACACAGTGATCAGGTTCAGATGCCAGAAACATTTAAATATGATAGCATGCACCTCACAGGGGATGCTAATGCCAGCCCTTCTCCAATTACCAAAGAAGCAGGCACTGCATGCAGAGGCTGAACACTTGGGCTACTTGGACTTGTAGATTAGCAGCGAGGTCAGGTGCAAAAAGCAGAGTGCTTTCTTGTTTAAGACTCAGAGGGGCAGAGGCTAGATTTAGCCTACTTGAGTATCATGTTACATCACTGAGTTGGACTGGGTCAACAGGTTCGTTAGGCTGCGCTCGGCTGGGGAAAACGTGGCCTCTCCCTGCATGCTGATGCCACAGCCTGAGTTTTGCTCTCATTAACACACATTCTTGGTCCATTCGCACAAATCAGAGCTGAATGTCCCACAGTTACCTACCTTACCTACCGCTGGAAGGGGACAAAGTGCAGTTCAAGGCTTGTCGCACTGTAAGCCACTATCTGTCACTCACTGTGGATCATGTTAATTGTGTGTTCTCCATCAACACCTGTAGAAACAGCTGGTGTCTCAATGAGTCAGCACACACTGTGAGGGATGGATGCAATAGGATCAAGGGGGTGGAAATATTCTGATCTTGAAATTCAAATAGAACAGGCAGGGAGACCTGCTATGACTCAACCAGCAGCTATCAACCACGTCAATGCACTAATGTCCAGAGTTCAATATTTATCTTTGTTTCACCTGCCCACTCTATAGAAATGGTATTTATTAGTGGTTATCATATACCAACAAACACTATAATTCATTTTCAAGTTCATTCAGTAAATGAATCAGAACAAAGAAAGTGAGTCACAACGTCAGAAACTTGAAATGCATGGAAAAACAACACTGTTTTATCTTACTTGCTTTCAACAAGCATAGCTTGAGCTTGCACTCATCTTCTAAGGCCGTCCAACTAAACTCCTAATTCACAATAATTTAAATCACTCATCCACTTAAACCGGATGTGTGAGTTACTTTCCCCTGGCAAATGGCAATCCTTACTGTTGACCTCTCCTGTGGTCCAGATGGGTTTTCAGGAATGGACAAAAGAATATGTGATACTTCGGCTGCATCCATCTTCCCCTTACTACCTTCAAATACTATCAAGACAGACTGACCTTTGTCCCAGCACACAGGAAAAGACAACTACATTTTGGGACGATGGTAGGAGCGTGTGGAAAAGGTCGCTTTCAAATGTTCAAAAGCCTCAAAACAAGCCCTTTCAGAAAATATTTAAATACAGTCATGTCATACTGTCTGCAAGAATCACTGCTGATCCCACCAATCTTGTAAACAGAAACTGATGATCCAAATCAAACTTTAACAATTAGTGTTTTGACTCCTGCCACCAGAGAGGAACTCTAATTGGTGAACACAGATGTCCCTCTGCCTGAAAGCACATTCAAAGTAGAGCCTAGGAAAAAGACAGCAAGACAGACATCAACACATAGCCTTAAGTGTGAATCATTTAGCTAAGAGCATGTTGCTTTGTCCCATGCTTTGCTGGAATACATCAAACAGTGAAGAAAAGACAGCCAATTAGTACTCATTAGGATAAGAGGCAACCCCACAACTACACAATTGCATTAATCAAAGGTTAACTATTCACATCAAAATGAATGTGTGACAACCACTCCTGTGATGTCATGTGCTCCCATTTACCAAATAGAGGCAACTGGGCTGTTGCCAAAGCACAGTAGCAGGATGGCTATGACATGCTTGTCTCTGCTTCCTGCCTTCACGCAGCAGGCTCAGTCTGCATCATCAGCTGTGGTCTTAAGCTACACGCAGCGAGGAAAAGATCATAGGGGGAGGGGAGCCAGACAATTAATACTGAGCTCAATCTTTTTGGATTTTCAGTAAATCACCTGTAGTGTGTTCTCCCTGTTTTACGGCACATCAGTGGTGCCAGTCAAGCCAGTCATTGTAAAAACCACAGCTGGAAAGGTTAGAGTGCAGGGGACTTGTCAACAAACCCACAAATGACTCATCTATCTCTCCATCTCATCATGCAATTGATGACACAAGTAAACAACTCGCACACGCAGCTTCTCATCAGAAACATTCCCCAGAACAGGGGAGGAAGCGTCAGTATACACAAAAACCAAAAGGGAATCCCATTATGACATTCGTTGTACAGTGATTTCATCTCAGTTTCCCATAAAACTCAGTCTTCTGCTGACGTCACAACATTTATTCTGAGTGAAGCTCCGGGGAAATGTCTGGGACATACAAGCCTGTTGCTATAAATGCAGATATGATTAATCTGCAGTCATGTCCTGAAGAAGACAGGGGGAATTAATTTGTTTGTGCCAAAGTTCTGAACATAACTATGAAATACAAATGTGTGGACTAACATTTTAAAAAGCTAATTATTTTGCAAAATCAAAAAAAGGACATAAACAAACAGGTCATGGCCTGAATTACATGGCACAAGGGAAAGGGTCTGACAGAAAAGGACATATTTACAAAATGCACATCTGGGGGTGATCTCGAATGCTGATTACAAACCTTTACTAATGTAAGAGACAATTATCTCCTTACTGTACATCCACCTCATGCACAATAAATCTGACTTGACAGACCATTAAACCCCTGCAATCCTACAGGTAGGTGAAATGCACACACATGCATTCACCTTGTTTCACTCCATGGCAAAAAGCAGCCCCTTCGCTGTTGCTCTGTTGATGCACTGTAGCTGTACAGCCATCATGAAGTATGGTCCCTCTTCCCCACCCCATCCCCCCCTCTGGCTAGTGAAGCAGCCAGCCTACCTAGACGAATGCATAAAAGCAATGCAATGTTAGTCGCACAAAATGAAAAAAACTACGGATAATCCAGACAACGGCAGGAGATGTTTGCAAGACTGTCCATCAACAAGTCCGCATTCGCTCACAGACAAATAGGCTGTCGATCAAAGTTGTCATTCCCATAAATTGCGATGCAATGCTGCTGCAGCCAGCCAAGCAGGGGAAAAACGAGACGCTCAGACGAGAGGGAGAAACAGAGAGAGCGAGAGAGAGAGAAAGAGAGAGGGAGCGCTACGTTACCTTGTGGATGTGCCCTTCCTCACATCGCAGATGCTGCATTTGAAAGCCTCGGCAGTGTTCCTGAAGGTGCAGACGCTACAGTCCCAGTAGCCGTCATCAGCGGTCTGTTTGGCTTGTCTTTTTGGCCTGACAAATGTTAAGGTCAAGTTAGTTTTGGAAATACCACCAACATATTACATGAATTAACAAGAAAGGAGATTGTGACAAACATAACAGGACGTGTTAAAACACAAGCTATTACGTGCAACACAATTCATGGTGTTGTCATTAATGTTGGGTTCGAGTCCCGGTAAGTAGAGCTCCTTGGTTAATAAATCCCCACAGTGGCGAAGCTCCACACCGTCCGATCGTATCGCCAGCTAGGCTAGCAGGCAGGCAAGCATTGCTAAAATTTTCGGCATCGAAGCTTAGCATGTCGGCTAACAAAACCAATATCAAACAATGTCAATTTCGACATTGATCCTCCAAAAGGCTTCGTCGAGACGGAAGAGCGTTTCAGGGAATGCCAGGCGTATCCTCTGAAAAATTTCCCTTTGTCTGTTAAGTGACTGGGTTGTAGGGAGCGAGAAGCCGCCATAGTGACTGCACTATTCTAGCTAGCTGTGGCATACCAACTGAAAAAGGGAGAAACGATCTCTCTGAGAGGGAAACGCATCTAAATATCGAGCCCAAAATGCGCAAAACAAGTATATTTCGGCAGAGGTTGGTCGCATTACCTGGTAGGGCTCTTCTTGTCGCCCATGGTGAAGAATAATCCTCGGAAATAAGAAGAAAAAGGGGCCTCCTTTAATTGTCAGTGAGTGTAGTGGGTTCCAGATAGAGCCGCTGCTGAAGCTGTTGGCAGACAGGCTCCACTCAGCGCTGGCTCGAGGCACGGCACAGCGACTGACTGCACTAGGCCACGTGACGACCTCCCAGCCAATCAGAGCGCGAGTCGGTTTAAAAGTCTGGATGGATGTTTAGTAGCTATTTTAATAACTACTAGAGAATTTGACAGACCTCACCTCAACCCACACAACTACATAAAGATTACAGGGATATTGTTGAAATCCCTGTAATAAAATAAATGTACCGAGGAATTTTAAATCCACCCAAAGTGCTTTACAAAACAAAAAGAAAAAAAAATAACAATACACAAATAACAAAGGAGCATTACATTCATCTAACGTTACATTCATTTAACATTCATTTAAGAAAGTAAAAGAAAAGAATCATGTAAAAACAGGTTTGTCAAAAGTTATAATAACTAAATATTTTTTTTTTAATTCATGAAACTGACAGGTCTTGTGAATAAAAAAAAATCATATTATTAATTTCTGGGCAAACGTTCAGGAATGCATCGGTTTCCACATGTAACATTCAGTATGGTTCATAGCTACGATTATAA
This sequence comes from Hypoplectrus providencianus, assembly GCA_028566105.1. Lineage (NCBI taxonomy): Eukaryota > Metazoa > Chordata > Actinopteri > Perciformes > Serranidae > Hypoplectrus > Hypoplectrus providencianus. Next base: position 3,296,808 of record JAOWBC010000710.1, read on the forward strand.
GCAATAATATTGTTACAGATGCATCCATGGTGGACCAAGAGTTCTTGACCATAACAGTTCAGAATTACATTTGTACGTCAGGATTAAGCATGGGATGATACAATTTTATAGTTGAACACACACACACACACACACACACACACTAAGTTGTATAATAAGAGTAACAAGTCACTTTTCTGGTTCTACAGAAAATTAATCAAGACATTCGAGGAATGTTCAAAGTTAAAAGAATGTCATTTTTTGATCATTTTTGTGAATCTGATTTTTTATATTGATTTTCACACCATCCTAGGCTATCCCAGGCTGACAAAGGATGCAGCATACTTTGATTGTTAAGCCTTTCCCAGCATGCTTTCGATGATAGAGAGTGAACATCTCTGGACAGTTCTCCAGTCTATTTCAGAGTTGGCTAGACCGACACACTTGCACTCAATTTCACACATATGGGCAATTTTAGAGTTTCAGGTCCACTGGGACTCTTTAGACTGTGGGGGAAAGCCACAGTACCTGGAGGAAACCTTATGAACGTATACGGCTCTACAGAAGGTGGTCTGATTTAAACAATCATTGCTTTTGAAGTAATTTTGTAGATGATTTAGGCAATACCACACAAACTTATAGTATTTCACAGACATTTCTTCTTAATTTCTTTTGTTTAAAGTTGCCAGAAAAGTAATGTCCTTGCATGGATGATTGTGAATCAAGACACTGTGGACATGTACACAGACTATTGATTAATTCAAGACTAATAAGACACAGAAGACTTTCATTCATCCAGCATTTGCCAGAGAAACTTTTAATCGCCCCTTCACCGTCCTGGCTCTGACAGGCTGCGTCATGGAATGTGTTGGAGCGCACACATCTTGCGCGCCTCCGCTCTGCCCAGGACAAGGCTCTCGGTGGGGGAGACCAAGAGTGAATCATGTAGGCTCATTAGCTGCTCTCCACGGCTCCAGGTCCTATTGTGAATCCCTCGCCTTTTCAGTTCAGAGTGAATATCTGTGCCTCCACATAAGTCTGCCCTCCGCCCAGTGATTACTTCTGCTTAGCTTATAGCATGCTGCTCTAATTGAGCTTCATCACGGTGGCCTACTGATAACTACAATTCAGTCAAAACAACATTAAGCCCTGCTTCACTGGTTCGGTAATGAGTTCCTGGGAAATCTCTGTTTTTTGTTTTAAGCTTGCAAGTTATACAGCACTCACTTGCAGCGAGTGGAGTTCATTTGTATTCATAGGTAGGATAGGATGAGTCCTTGCTGCTACATTTTTCCTCCAGACCAAAATATCTGTGCAGACCGGTTAATTCACTGATACAACTGGGATGAAGAACATATTATAGCAGGTATTAACAAACATTTACTGTGAACAGCTGGTGTGAAGGTGAGAGAAAAGCACTTGTGGAGCAGATTCCTCTCTCCCTCATCAACTACACCCTTGAGCAAGGCGCTTACATTACTCGCAGACGATTTCACAAGATAAACAGTTAGCCCTCATTCATTATTTATGAGAGGCGAGAAGCTGAGTTTGAACAGCATGACATTAAGGTGGTGAAACAAATCAGAGGTGCGACACACTGAAAGAACTTTGAATAATTTCATATGATCCAAAATAGGAAGACAGTTATGCTAATCATGTTTGTGGAAAACTGCAAAATTTCATTCCAGAAGACCCACAAAAAGTGGGAGTTGCTGTCAGATTGTTGGTTTACCAACAATACAAAACTGTTCAGACTGAATCTGACTACATCCATTGTGTCAAAAAGCACTTTGTCTGAAGCACACAGCAGCCATGAATACAAATAACTCCAGAGGGCTGCTCAGTGTCTGACAGTAGAAGATTGAGGTTGTACTGCTTCCAGGCATGCATGTGTAAAAACTGAGTAATGTCTAGCGTTTGGAGAACTCACAGTTTCAATTTCTGCAGCAGCCAATGCGCCCATCAAACATCCTCGTTCATCACAATTATGTGCTTATTGGCACGGCCTGATTTAGTTACAATGCCAATGTTGCAAATATATTAAATTCACGAGAATGGGGTGGACATGAGGTTGCAGTTTCCTTGGTGGTCAAGCACCATAATGTAATAAGTTCTTCTGACAGTCCAAGTGGACATTTGTGCCAACTTTTAAGAAATTTTCTCAAGCTGTTTCTGAACTGTTAAATTTATGAAAAAGGGATAGAAGTGAGGTCAAAGTGAACTTTACCTTTGACCAACTTTGACTCAAGGAAGAAGTTATTATATGAATAACTTCTTCCTTGATTCAAAGTTGTCATGTGTCAAATTTAAAAAAAATTCCCTCAAGCTGTTCCTGAACATTTTAATTCAAAAGAATGGGATTAATATGATGTCACAGTGATCACAAATCTATTCAGTTCATCCATGAGTCCATGTTATTGTTTGGGCCAAATGTAAAGGAATTTCTTAAAGACTTTCCTGACATAATGTATGCACAAAAAACAATATTGGACGCGAGGTAACAGTTACCTTGAGCTTGGACCAACCAAAATCTTCAGTTTATTTTTGAGTGCAAGTGGACATTTGCACCAAATTTGAAGAAATTCCACAATGCATTCTAAAGATATCACTGACATGAAAATGGGACGGATACAATGTCACATTGACATTTGACCTCAAAAGTCAAATAATTTTTTTCTTGTGTTCAAGACGACGTTTGTGGCTAATCTAAAGAAATTCCCACAAGGCGTTCTTGAGATATTGTATTCACAGAATGGGACGGGTGGTTGGACAATCCTAAAGTGTAAAGCCTCTAGTCACAGCTGTTGCTGTCTTGGATACATAAAAAAGAGAGCTTGAGAGATGGTAATTTGACCATCCGTATAGCACAAGCATTCTGGCGGCTTAAGGATAAGGAGGGTGGATGGTGATCCTACAAGACTCAGACATTCATGCATGCCACCACAGACCTGCAGTTACCATTCGCCTTTTATTAACCATAACCACAAACTTCCCCTGACCTCAACCTAGTCTCCTAGTTGCCTAATACTAAATATACATTTACCATAGTTTATGTGTCATAACCACAGCAATTCCCATTTGTAATGCTTGCAACAAAGCAGTTTATGCAACATGTCATATGGCCAGGTCTGAAGGAAAAAAAGGCTTTAAAGTTGTTTGCATCAGCTACACTGAGTGAGGTGAAAAGCTGGGAGAGGCATTACTCTTTTGAATGAGGATAATAACATACACTTTTGTACAATCGTTCATCAAAGGCATTCAACGTGTGGCATTCAATTGTACATATATGAGAAGTGATTGGACTAATGTGTTTAGAGTGGGGAAAAGGAGTGCTTGAGTGCTTCTTTTTTTATGGTTCTGGTGTGGGAAAGATGTTCAACCATCTGGCAGGTTCAGTTGAAGTATGCTGGTGCATTAACCATACCGAAATAGCTGTGTGCAGATATTGTAGAAAGCCTTGGCAGAATGTCTAAAGCTAGGGTCGGGGTAGTTAGGTTTAGACAAAATGACTTGGTTAGATTAAGGAAAAGATAACATTTTGGATTAAATAAATATGTGATATAGTTCAGTACCTATTAGTCTCCTTGTAAAAACTTACTTAAGGTCGCTGGCTAACCATAAATATAATCATGGGTCTTAATGAGCTGCTTGTACGAACGACTTTTGGAATCTTTTTTTAGTGGATGTCACAAAAGGAAAGCCAAGCAAGTCCTTTTTACTTGAAAATATAATGTGATCAGAAATGGAGACAAATTAAATAATTAAATCCTAATTCTACTGTGCAGTGATCATAGTACATAAGGGATTAAACTGTTCACAAGCAGGATTTAATTTCATCGTCAATGTCTCTTTTGCAGACAGGCAGCACGAAAACAAATGAAATATGAAAACACTTGAGCAGTAAAAGACAAGAAACTGGAGTATGTTGCAATTAAACTGTATGAAGAATAAATCTGTTCAAGATCTTAAACACAAGCCCTGTCGCCTCAAGTACTTCAGTTTGTCATTAGCATCCAACATTTGACCTGAATCTCAAAACTCCTCTGCAATTTCACCAGAAGAGCCCACTGTGTAATTTCAATATGCCACTGAATCATTTCGTGGGCACACAAAAAGATGCTGTGCCACGTATCTGCCTGGTGAGCACAACCACCATGGAAAGGAGGGAGGAAATCTTTGTCTGGGGCCATTTTGCTCTGTTTACTCGTTCCTTGAAAACATTCAGAAACTGAGGAGTGGAGATAAGATGGAGAGAGCGGGGCAGAAGTGGGAGAATTGGCTGCTAAAAAGGCAGCAGGACAGTAGATTGAGGATACTCTCTCCCTGGCACTGATCCATACGCACAGAGGAGAAAAGTGACTTATGATTAATCATCTTCTACAGAATTCCCCAATAACATTCCCCAATCGATACGCCTTGCATGCCAAGAGAGAAAACACAGCGCGTATGAATAAGATTTTAAATGATTTAAAGCCTTCTTTCGCCTGACGGAATCCAAATTTTTTTTTTGGCTGTTGTTCAGTAAAAGTCTCCCATGGTTTCTTCCTCCTTTGCTTACTAATTGCACTGTTAATTTTTTCCACACAGCGATGCTGCCTTTGTCATTAAGGAGACAAGTTGTCTTTCAGCTTTGTATCGGCCAAACCCAAGTTACACTCACATATGCGATGCAACCCTGAACTTATCTAGATATTACCCTGAGCAGCTGTATGGGAGAACTCCAATTTCCAACTTTCCTTAATCAGCTTGGTGGTGAAAAGTCCCAAATGAGCGCACTGATGTTCGGCTTTGGACACATGTAATGACTTCACAGCGGCATGTAATTGGCATTCCTTCACTGTGAATTCACACTGCAATCGGGCATTGTGAAACGGCGTGGGAGTGGATGGTAGCGCCATGTCACAGAGCAGCAGCAGCATAGACACTGACGTGAACCACAAGCGACGGCAGCAGTGAGTGCATTGATCGTTGAGCTGTTTCTCACTGCACAGATTCTACATACTTGGGCAGAGTGGTTTTTCAATGCTTCAATTCCTGTCAAACTCAAGAGACGGGTGTTTTGCAATAAAAATGTGTTGAAGGGGAATCAACTAGATGCCAGATGCAACGTCACATTTTTTTCGTCTTGCTAGCTCTGTCTGAGCCCGAACAGTTCGCCCCAGTAACGCTTCGGTTACTACCTCCAAAGGCGGTAAAGAGTTTCGATCACTTGGTCCCCCCATTACACCTCTGAGACGTTCAGACTGAAGGCTGAAACGTCACAGTGGCTGGAAACGGCAGTCTGCCTTATGTGAATTTAGTTAAATTAAGTTCAAGCATTCACAGTGCTGGCCTCTCTCCTCAGACAGAGTGCAGAGGTTGTGGTGCTCTAAATAGCCATACAGTGCATTCCAGCGGGGCTTCAGATTTATCAACGGTAGAGTTTGTGGCAGAATTCGCACTGGCACACATAGTGAGTGTTTACAATCAGACCCATAGTTACATTAGTAACCTTAAAATCATGACGCATGGAAGTTTAACTGACCTTACTTTAAATATTTAACCAGTGTTGACTTTTGTTTCCACAAGGGACATGATCCCTGGTCTCCTGGGGGAACACTGTGGGTTTGTTTGCCTGTTGAATGACTGATAACAACCTACTGGACCTTCTAGAAGTAGAGCAGGCTACTCGCCCATACTTAGGGGATGAGAACAGCTGATAACAGCCATTCAGTCATGTGATAATATCGTAAATCAGGCGCAATTACAGTGCACTTACATCACTTATGGGTCTACTTGTAATGAGGAAGTACCCACTCTGCAATATGGGCCTTTAAAGTCCCTTATATTGGTGTTCTTAGAATCCCGATCATTCCTCTTCACCTAAAAACACCTAATGTCGTCGTGATAAGTGATGGCCATGTGAGTCTACCTCTATATTGCTCCGTCTCTCTTTATCAAACCACATTTAACCTAAGTAGTGGAACAGTATGGGCTCTTTTTTTGATGTGTAGATTTATTGCTCTTACTCCGACCTGCAGTCTGCTTTTTAAAGAGCCCTCCTGCAATGTTAAACAAATTTACTCTTCTAACAGGCGCATAACAGCCCTCCAACTGCTCTCTCAGTACTCTTCACAGTGATGTTTGCTTTTCAGCTAAAGTGTTCATGGATTTCCAATAAAAAAAAATGTACAGTCGGAGACCCTTTCGGAAAAAAAAAAAGAAAAAACTCGTGGATAAATGCGGTAAAGACAAGTTAGTCACACTTCAGCTGAAATATCTCAATTTTGACCTAACATTACATGATGATAAATGATGATATGGGATAAGATGATGACAGATTCCATTACAGGATTAACTTTCACTCCTTTTTGTGGACTCTCTCTTTCTCATACATTCCCTGGCACACACAGACTGTCACCTTCTCACTCTGTGTCTTTCTCACACGCTCACAGCCGTCTTCATTTCCATGTCCATAGCTGTGCTGAATGGCTGCAGTCTGTGCCCGCTCTTGTGTGTCTGTGCATGTTTGTGTGAGTTTATGTGTGCTGAGTGTCCAGTGGTCAAACCCCGGCGGAGCTGTGTGGGATGTGTGGAAGCGTCTTCGGGGGATTGGAAAGAGACGGGGGGGGGGAGGGCGGTTGAGGACACTGTTTCCTTCAGCGGTGGAATGTCTTCATGCGTGTTCCTGTTTGGAGAGGCTGCTCACGGCTCCCAGAAGTTGGCAGGAAACCACATGCTGCTTACACTGGGGCCGATAAGGAGGAGGAGGAGGAGAGACGAGGGAGGAGAAGAAGAAGCGGGGTTGTGGTGGGGAAGGGAGGGAGGGAAGGGTGCTTTAGTAAACCTTCAGGAAGGTAGATTATCCCATGAAATGCTGGCAGAGCTTCAGTCTTTGTGCATGTCTGTGTGTGTGTGTGTTTGAGCATGTGTGTGTGTGTGTGTGTGGAGTAGAGAATGAGAGTGTGTGACAAAAAAGCAGCTCCTTCAGCTCTCTCAGCAGTGGAGAGTTTCAATGAATCCGGGGCAGTCTCCACAAAGGGCTGCAGAACAAAAGGCCTGCAAGCTGAGAATGTGCAGCGTAGAGGCACGGCCCAATCTCACGCTTTGTTAACTCTCAAACATAACACTGAATAAAGACTTAGACAATCACGGCTCACTTGTCAATTACCTGCCTGTTGATTACAAATCTGACAGCTCGACACCTCACACTGCAGGATTCATACGTGACTACCACCGCTGCCTCACGCAGGATGACTGGGTGCCACATTTCCTTGAAGCTCGCTTTCCAGGAATTATAACTGTGTTGTGATTCTGAGAATGTTATTAAGCAATTTAGCAAAGAAAACGTCAGTTTTTCATTTCCAAATGTTATGTTTTGTTGAGAGGTTAGTATCAAGCATCAAGAATGAATTATAAAGAGCAAATGAAAATATATTTTAGGCTAATGATGGGCAGATTACGAGGCAGTATGATCTACCGTACAGGTGTGCAAAGTTCCCATCCACCTCACCTTCATAGAAGTAAGACACACAGACTTTATACTTATTTGACCTCTTTTTGTTGTTTCGTGTCTCATCATAAGTCTTGGGTTTTGTGTCTCTATGTAGTCATGTAGTGTCTCTTTGTGGATGTTTAGCAGCTTTAGTAGTTGTCTTGTAACTGTTTTGTCTTTGTAGTTTGTTTTTTTTTGTCTGTGGTTGTTTTTTTGCCTTTTTGCTATTTTTAGGCTTCTTTGTTATTACTTTTATTATCTTGTAGTCGGTAGGTCATGTTAGTCTTTTTGAGGTCTCTTTGTGTCTATTTGCAGCTGTTTTGTATCACTTTGTGATGCTTTTTTAATCCTTTTTATGTCTCTTTGTGGTTATCTTAGTCTTATTTTTTTGTCTCTTATTGTTTTGCCCCTTGATGTAGTTGTTTTGCATCTCCTACTTGCTTTGCATATCTCTGTAGTTGCTTTGTGACACTTGTAGTCATTCGTTGTCTCTTTGTAGTTTCATTGATTCTCTGTGTCGTTGCTTTGTTTGTAGTAATTTTGTGTCTCTTTGTTGTTGTTTTGCCACTTTGACTCATGTCAGTGTTTGTCTCATCTTGGTGTCACTCCGTCTGTTTGCAGCTGTTGTGGTCTCTTTGTGGTCTTTGTTTGTCTCTTTGTAGTCATTTTATGTTTCTTTTTCTTTTTTCAGCCTCTTCTTTCTTGGCGTCTCTGATTGACATGTTGTTGGTGAAAGCCAGGAGGCTCCCGATGCTGTGGGTAACTATGCCTGGCCTTGGTATGCTCTTTCAGGAATCCATCCATGGGCTCAATGAGTTTCTCTTTGTTTTGGTCTCCAAAGAAATGGCAAGCAGGATCAATGGTCAGTTGAAAAAACAACAACAACATTGTGCCTGTTATAGAGCACACATCCTTAACTTAAATTCGTCTTTGCCAGGTAATAATTCCACAAAACAATACTGTTGAATTACTTGATTTTTTGGTGTTTAAATATCATCACTTGTTCAGAGTTCCCATGAAATGACGCAGCTTATGAACTTATTATAATGTTACACTTAATCAAACAGTTTATCACATTGAACCTAATGAGATAATGAACCTAATCTTTATAATTGTCATGCATAAAGAGACGTGACAAATGAGATTGGATAAAGGGGTCGTCATGGGTCACCAATTTCTACTTTGCAACGCTGCTTTTTAAGAGAGTGGATGGACCAAGGAAAATGGCAAAGACACACATTTAGGTGCATGTTTTGATCATGCTTCTCTATATGTATGAACCCTTTTTTTTTTTTTAACCCAATACAATACAATAGCATGGGCTGAGCCCTACATGTCCAAAGAGAGTCTATAGTAATTCCCACAAGTGCTCACACACAATCCAGAGGATTATAAATCACAGGCACTTGGGGAAGGTTTGAGCTGACTACGGCTGATGTTTATGGTTTTCTATGACTGGATCCAGCTGTTTGGAACCACACAATGCTCAGAGAGGCGCAGTCAATTTGGCAGATTAGCGTATTGACAGATGGTGCGCCATCCATCCAGCAATCAATATGTTTTATTTTAATCCCTTCAAATATTTACTCAAGAATCTGGACACAGAAAGCCAGTCTCCCCAGGCTCCAGTGGCTATTATACAGTGTCTCCGCCTTCCTATCACACCTCCTCCCCCCTTTTCCCTCTGTCTTCCCACTCCCGCTAGGAATGACTTTCTGGCCATCCGCGCAAAAGCAACAGTCTCCCCTTCCCTGAGAAAGTGCAATGGGATATGCCCCCCCCTCCTCCTCAAGTAGGGCAGCCAAATCGAGCAATCAGACAAGACATCCATCACTATCCTGTGGGGTGGAGTAAATGACCTTGATGTAGTCTTCACACTCAATTTCAGATACCCTTGGGCTCCATTATGGGGAGATTTAAGCAGCGAGAGCTCGGCCGGCCTTCACATTTGATTCTTACGATACTAGATGTGATAAGTGTGTGATGCAGCGCAGAGAAAGAGAGTAATACGGGCGGTGCAGGGGAGGGGTGGGCGCGGGCGGGTGAGATGGAGAGGGTGAGTCAGCAGGTGATGAAAGCACGGCACAAAATTAAGATGGAGTAAGAGGGCTACTGGAGATGAGAAAGGGAGATGGTTGGAAATAGCTGGAAGAGCGAGCAGGAAGAAGGGGGCTCTGGATGGAAGAGGATAAATTGCTTTTCAAGGACTTTATCACCCCCCCGCCTGAAACGGAGCTCTACCTCAAAAACCAACAGTACTCCAGGCAGAGTAGACACAATATAAGAGTCATTTTCAGACAGGGAAAAAAAAAGATCTCAAGAGTGATCCATCATGAGTGAATTTAAGCATCTGTGAATGTAAAAGCCTGGTGCTCTCTGTCTCTTTTCTACAGGCTTCGCAAAGAGGAGAGCCAGTGTCCCCCTCAACCCTCCCCTCCCTTCCACTCTCTCCGCTGGCTGGTGGGAGAGCAGTGTGCACACATGAGTGCTCACCAGTGAATACATGTTTGCATCCCTCCAAAACACACAGGAATCAGGTCCATTTTGAGGAAGCAATGAAAAAAAAAATCGAGCTCTGATGTAAAGTGATTCAGACAATGGTTTCCTTTTATTTTCACTTTCTGCCTTTGATTGAGTGTGTGTTCCTCCTTCCTTGCCTACCAGTCAGGAGGAATGAGCTGCTTTAGCGCAGCAGCCACGCACGCCGCTCCCCCGGGAATTCATTTGAGAAACACCACCTGCAGGTTTGAGTGGCATCATTAACAAAGGTCAGATGTGCTCACTGTGAAATTATACACACATGAATTTCTCATTGACTTGTTAATACACCTGATTTCCTTGCCCATGGTGACAGTTTGCCCTTTGCTGTCTTCCAGGGGGAGACTTAGACGAGAGTGCACCACGTGGGCGCCATGCATTTGATTTAATTAAGAGGCTGCTGATAGCACTTTACGCTTGAGTTAAACAAGCATGTAAATAAAATCAACATCATTAACGAAGCAAGCAGCAAAACAAATCAATACGGGATATTCAGAGCGTACTGGGGCACGTTCACTGTTCCAGGCTGCATGTTCTCGTCCAGGCAAATATCATCCTTTTCTGATCCGACATAATCTAACAATATAAGTGTAATTTTTGTTCTAAGCCAAAAGGTCAAGAGATGCAAACATAACATATAATTTAAGTAGAAACTTAAATAATGTGTTATTGTGAGAAACAACTCTCTGAGTCTTTGAGCACCCAACCAGAGGGGTTGAAAAGTTGGACTGTGAAGGACACAAAGTGTTGTTGGAGCATGTCAGAAATCTAAATTGTTTATAGCTGTCTGTCTGGCCACACTGAAAAATGGGCTCCCGACACATGGATACAATAGCCCAATATTTCTAAAATACACACTGGAGTCCAGTAACTGCACACATGCTTCTTACTGTTTTATGGTGTGACAACACTGCGGTTATAGAATGGTTAGGCTGAGGCACAAAAAATATTTAGGATTCAAATAGATAATTTCTTTGGACTGGATGACCAATGCTGATAATGGCATTGCACTGGGAGACAGTGTTAACAGCTCGCTGTAGCTGTCCTCCCCTCACAAACAAACCCATAACTCATCTTGTTACAACCCCTATTTGCATTATTGTTAGGCAGCAATCTCTGTTAACTGTAGTCGTTATGTCACAGTAAAAGTAGGTGGCGTAGTATAAAGAGCAACAAAATCCACAGAGGGAGGAGGTCACAGACACTGTTTGTGTGAAACAAAAAATGTTGAGTTATTTCAGCTCAACCTCACTATGTCACAGTCTACATCATAAGAGTAACTACATCATGTTCTTATGAAGTAACGTAAGTGTACAGATTTTAACCCAATACCCATCTTTTTCTTGATGGTCATCTCCACTCACCTGGCCAATCAGAAATGTATCTTTCATCTGTGTGTGTGTGTGTGTGCATGCATGCGTGCGTGCGTGTGTGCATTTACTAAATAGGTTTAAAGACAAAGTATAACTGAGGTTGATGAGACTGTCAGTAGTTTTCTAGATGAAAACCTAATCCTGAGGGGGACATGAATGCAAAAAAAAATAAAAAATACACAACAAGCATTCCTTTTTCATCAAAAACCACCAAAAAAAAAAGTAATTTGGATTCATTCTCTGAGCCACATGAATATCAAATTCCATCTGATAAGACATGACATTTCAATACACTAAAGGAGTCATGCTGTGGTGACCATCAAGGTCCGTACAAAATATAATGGTAATCTATAAGCTATTGAGATACTGTCTGGAGCCATGTAGTGGACCTACAGAGCATCCATACAGCAGGCTAAACAATCTGATTTGTGTCTAATCATTGACAATCAAATCAAGCTAACTCTGTTAACCACATTCAGCATTCTTGCAGTGGCTGCCCCCACTGATTGAATACAGGCGATACACACCATGTTTCTCCACTAACACATACAACTTATCACCAGATAGGTCAGGAAGCACTTCCAGACAAATCCTACATGTGCATCTCTCTAATGGTCCCACATAGCATGAACAATTTGCGGTCATAACATTGTGAGGAGGCCCGTCATGTGAGGAGAAACACACCATTAAGAGTTAAGCAGCTGTGTCAGATCAGACTTTTACACAGCCCACTGCTTTGTCATGTCAGAGAAGGTTGCGGCTTGTCCTTGTCCACTGAAGCGAGTGTTTTCACAGTGGAAACAGGCCCAGGGCAGGTTATGTGTGCTGCACTCATCCGCGTAACTGTAACATATAAAATACTACACGGTGCTCTTACTTCTCTCGCCTTGTGAGCAAGTGTTACATGCTCATGTAGCTGAGATGTAATCACTGTAACACAGTGGAACCAGGACAGATGCAACGGCAATGTGTGTCATCGCTACAACACTTGCGTTGAGCATGTGAAATGTGACTTTTCCTGAAGATGACAGATTCCCACAAGGGAGAAAAACTGCATAATTAGCAGACGTCATAACACAAGACAAATATGGAAGCTTGAAAGCATTTACAAAACACTTTGACTAACGCAGGCTTGGGTGCTCTGGTGTAAATCTCTTCACTAGCCTCAAGGCATTTAGGAATTGTGGTTCAAGTCAGGTTAAGGATCATTAGGGTCAGGATTATGGTCTGTAAACTCATCCAGACTGAGCCCCCTCAAGCAGCAACCTATTGGTCTGAAAAGTGAGGCCAATAAGTGCTGTATACCTGCATTATTTCTAATAGCCAGCAGTGGGTCACTGCAAAAATAGGTGTGATGGCATAGAAGTCAATGAGAAAATGGCTTCTACTCAGTGTATTTACAACCTAGATCTAGAAACACAACCTATGTGGTTATAGAATGTTACAAAACTCACACAATGCCAATGTGACTGAATCTTAAAGAATGACTGAAACATGCATGAAAATCAATTGTCAATGCAGATATAAAGTGGGGCGAGAGAAAAAAAATTGTGAAGTGTACTTCACATCAGCTCAAAAGCCTTCATTAAGTTGATTTAATGGAACAAAATACTCAAATAACAAACATGGAGATAATATGTAATAATGTTGCCAAACAGACAAAACAATAGCATACAAGTTGACAGCAGTACAGCATACTTTCCCTATCAGGTTCTAAATAGACATCATCTCACAGTTTGGATGATGACAAGATGCTCATTTTCTCTCAGAACTGGAGTCCAGAATCAAGGTCTGTTCTCGATTAGAGCCTGTCACGATGCCTTCTGTCACATGCTTGCATACTCCAACAGGCTGGATGGCTGTGAGACTCGTGCCAACATGTACATTTCCAAGAATGAGACCATTGGCACTCGACTCACTGCTATATGTTGCTCTCCATCTCTCTCCCTCACCCTGAGAGGAATACTGAAAATAAACTACTTTGTGATTTATTCAGTTCAAACCTCCTGAGAGGGGTCAGAGTGAATGCTGAACACTTGTCGAGCTCTTTGACATGTACGCAGTAAAGTGAGGTCAACTTTTCTAAAGATCCCAATCTAGACTGGTGTTACAACTCAAACGGCGAACACACAGAAACCTCACACGCCAAGCTAAAAGGTAGGTAAGGTCAGTAGATATTTTTGAACACATTTCTTTTCAGAAAAGTTGCATATTGATGAGAAATGAGAAAAGTTTTTTGATAATTTTTTTTCAGAGCGTAAGAAAAGTGGTTCAATACTGCCCTAATGGAAACCATCATCACCACGGCAGAACCAGCAGGCTGTTAGCTTAGCATAAGACTACAGACAGGGGACTAGCCCAGCTCTGTTCAAATGTTAAAGAAAAAATATGCCTACCAGCTCAATAGTTAGCATGCTTTATGTTGTTTGCTTAGTAAAAAAAAAAAAAATTTAGAAGCAACAAGTTCTGGTTTTCTGGGGAGTTACATTGTCACGGCACACAGACTCAGGATACAAAGGTGATTCCAAAAACTCAGGTTTATTCTCAAAAGGATAACAAAGGCAGAAAAATGAATGGAATCAAACCAAGGGAG
>JAOWBC010000710.1:3310864-3323926 GCA_028566105.1 Hypoplectrus providencianus
GCGTGGCTGTGGCTGTGGGAGAGTCTGGTGTGTGAGGTGTGGGTGTGGCTGGTGATGGGCCTGGTGCAGTCGTGACATACATGTTGTTTTACATTACTAACGTTATGTTAGTTAGTTGGTTTCTAGTTTTTTCTGCAGGATTACAGTAAAATGGATGGCCCAAATTTTCATGAAACTTAGTGGAAGACATATATTTATATTCAATTAAAGGTAGTAAAGTTTACCAATGACAAAACAAGCCAATTGCAGGAATGCGATAATCCCATTTCAAAATCCACTTTCATGGGTCCTAGTAATCCTGGGGTAGCATAGCCTACACTTGTATTTTTCTTGTGTTTTCATACAGAAACCAGGCATTATGGAGCACCCAAAGACAGAGGTTTCATGGGAAAACCGGAACAATTGTAATTTACCACACTTGTAACACTGCTTTTTTCATGAATTTAGGTGTGTCTATAGAAACACATATGGAAGTAATTAATCTCACAACCAAATGATAATTGTCTGCAATGAACCAGCAATATAAGTGAAAATATTTCTACTTTACACATCATGAGAATGAGCAATAAATTTGACTGTGACGTTTGTGCTTAGAGATATGCGATCCCCAGAGGCCTTGTACTTCACTTAATTACCTCGTTTGCATATGTGGTTATTTTGTGATGATTGTGTGCGACAGTTGGCAGGACACCATATTTTACTTCTTGCCAACAACAGAAAAGATTACCAACTGCACTACAGGTTTTAATAAAAGGAGAAGTAGTTTGTTCCGATTATTAAATGCTTGTGGTGAACTCCATTTGACCTTTTAAGGCATTATCTCATATTTCTGCACACTTTAAGAGGGTCCTGTTTCTCCTGAGATTCACAACACAACATGGAGTGTGTCCTGACATAACCCCCAGGCTGAGGTGAGGGGTGTCAGCGAGTGTGCATGGTTTGTCGGCGCACAAGTAAATCCATGAGTGATGCTAACATCCCACAGATGTGTGAAGGCTGGAGTCTCTTGACTCAACTGCAGAAATGAATGTTGTGTGGGTGGGCGCCTCATTGATTTTTGTGTTGGAGAGATTAGTACATGTTGAGGTTACGCACCAAGGGTTGGGATACATTAAAGAGGAACATACACTTTTAGCCTGACTGCAAATCCCGCTCTCCCATCCACCCTGCCTCTCTGTTCAGAGAGATCAGAGGATCCAGAGGCTGGGCCAGGCTGCAAACAGATGTATTACCAAAAAATTTGCAACTCAAGTCTTTTGATCTAATGGTGGATGTTAATGTTATTCGATTGAGAAAATATGGGATCAAATAAATGCACATGCTTCTAATTTGAATAAAGTTGTTTGAGTAAATTCTTGGCTTCTGAGGAAAGTATATGTATCCTCCATGCTCCATGCACAAATGGAACAGACTTTCTTTTATCTTTGTCAGTGACTTCACTTTTGGTCTTGTATTTGCTAACAGTTAATGTCATCTGTTACACAGGTCCTTGGGTTACCGTAAGCAGCAGGCCAATGCAGTCCTGCCTTTAACCTGCATTTTTTTTATTTTATCATTTTATGGTTTTATGGATCGTGTGAGATATACAGAGTGAAATGTGGAGACAGAGGGAAAGACCTTCTGAAAATGGTCCCAAGCCGGACTCGAACCCTGGACCGCCCGCTTATGAGACCAGTGCCACTGCACCCCTGAACCTGCATTTCTAATGGCAAGCAGAAGGGGGATTCACAGGTTGCAAAACAATGTCCAATACTATAATAGTCCATGAGAAAATGTGCCTACTCTTTACTTAATTAATAAAAAAAAAAAAAAAAAATAAAAAAAAATTTTCCTGATGAATAAATGGTTTTAGTAAATAGTCTCAATCACTAGTTGGTGTTTCAAACAAACTATTTCATACATAGTGTGGCCAGGGGAAAAGTGTTCCTATGTGTCCCAGATGTCCATCATCATAATTGCCACTTGGTTGCACAAACGAGTGACGGAAGTAACAATAGAAGTGTTATGAGTGAAAAAGGAGCAGACAATCCAATCACTGGATGGACATGCTTCTCAGATTGTCAGCAGGTAAAGTTACAGATCCTGAGAGACACAGCCCTTTACTCTGGTGCTGTAAATGTGTGTGAGATAGATCAGTAGTTTCTTTAATGCATGCTGACACCTTTATAGTATTCGACAATGATTGATCATATCAGGAGATTTATCCATGTTTGGGGACCAAACCTTGGAGACATTTATGTCTGTATAGCAAATGTATAAAATGTACAACAATATTCCTACTTATTTCAAACCTCAAATAGAAAACAAAAAAAAAACTACGACAACCTGTCAAAACGTCTTCCAATCCATACACCCATGTTCATCTGTGTAACATATGTGATTAACTTACTTAAACAAGATATAAAAACACAACATTGGCTTTTAGTTAACAGGACACAAACAGACCTTGTAGCTCTATGCACTCCATCACTAGGGGCATGTTCAAATTGAAAACTGTGTGTTATTTTTCTAGGTTTTTTAAACATATTTCTTTAAAAACTGTGTGCACGGATTCCAGACAGCAAATTGTATATAAACCTAGAATATTAAAAAGGCAGTTGTCTTGCTTACACAATAGGATGGCTCACACACCACTGTCTGTGTTTTAAATAAGTGTCCACACCCCTTACTTAAAACGGGATCAAAGTCTCAGCTCTCACAGGTTTTTCACAGTCAACTTGTGCCATTTGAACTGGCTCAAGTTCAGGTAAAGCAGCCACTCTGCCAGGGTTCAGGGGTCAACAGCCCTTCTGTGCAAGTAAATGAATTGACCAACCTTATCAACAGCCATCCGAGTGAAAACTGCTGGTAATCTGAAGGCTTCTCTTTTAAAGTGCACAGTCATTCAGCTCACAGCCAGCCTGCAGATAGTTTTATTCCACATTATCAGTTCTTATCTGATCTGACACTGCTCCCATAGCTCCACACAGCATTAACATACAACATGCATATTCTGCTGCTCTGATGTCAGGAAAATCCTCCGAGCTGCCAGTCACGTTGCGGCAGATGTCGATGGCAGAGCCGAGGCGCCACATTCTGTAAACCTAATGACACTTTAGTCATTTTCTGCTTTTTACTCCTTGTTAACACGCTCGCTGGAATGTTTCATTAGCCCCAAGTCTGGTTCTTTGATGAGAATCAGCAGAAGTCTTTCCAAGAAACTAGAAAGACATTGTGAGGGGGAACTTCAGACAGCCGCCTTTTTAAAGTCTTGCTACACTGACAGTGATTTTCCTCCCCCCTCCTCTTCTGCTTCCCTCTTTTCTCCCCCTAAACCCCCATATTTTACCCTCTCCGTTGATGCCGTGTGTCAGCTGGGAGGCACGGCGCTGAACCATGCAGATGTAATCTACACCTCTCCGTGCCAGAGAACAGCGATTGAATCGCGGCAGGCGGTCGATCCGTGACATGCTGACAGGATCGGCATAGCGACACATGTGTGGGTATCCGCTTTCATGTAACACGTCCCAGGGGAGGGAGGAGTATGGTAGGACGCCAACTCTTGTAATGTGTGTAGGGGTGAGAAGAAGAGGTGTTGGAAAACGCTGCACGACTGGGTGGGATGAACGTGGGTTGGCTGACACCACGTTAAAAACAGTCTGCAAAGAGGAGCTGGGTGGAGATAAGAAAGAAGGCCACAAGTGAGAGGGCGAGGGGAGTGTGTGAGAGACGGAGCATGAAATAGAAAGAGCAGGTTAAAGGAAGTGTGCTGGACTAACTGGGAAGAGAGCCTCGGATGTGCGGCAGATAAAACATGGCGGGATGATCAGAGTGGAAAGTCCATGTGTTTGTTTGCTTAGGGCATGTCAACAAAAGCACCAGAACTGACACTGCCGAGCAAATTTAGAAAAGAAGAGAAGTGCGTTTCTCTGTTTACGCACAAGCAGAAGCTTTTATCCGTGTCAAGATCCCGCGTCTGTAGTGTCAGGGGAGCTAGTCTGCACAGTGCAAGCATGAGAAACCTTTGTTCACCGTCTGGTTGGAGCATACCAACCTCCGTGAGGCATCATTAGTCTGAGGCTCAGCCTGCTCTACGCTGAGCCGAAAGGGACAGAAACGTGGACTTATCGTGAGGGCTAAAGGGCACCGTCCCATGGACACAAGGCAGAGCAAACACAGGCTCGCCTCGGAGGTTTCCCCTTTCTCTTCTGTCAAAGCTCTGATCTGTTTGCCCCAGAAAAGGAAACCTCAAAGAGCCAGCACGATTATTGTTCAAACTCTTCCCAGAGCTTGAAGGGGATGTCAGGATCCCAGATATTCAGCAGTCCAAACCAGTGTCAGTAAAATCCCACCATTTTCAATACCCAATTCAATACCATGGTAAAAACAAACAAAAAACAAACAAGACATTTTAATCTTAAATATGAAATACCTGGATGACAATGAACTCTGACAAACATCCAGAATTCATCACATTTAATTGTGTAACTAATGGTCCCATTATGAAGAAAACAGATGATGAAGAAGGATATGATTTGAGGCATAGTTAACTTGTGATTGACAGGTCACTAACACAGGGATGGGCGTGCAGTGCAATGACCTCAGTTCCTGGCAGATCTGTCCATAGAACCATCCGTCACTCTTCCACAGTCCAAAAAACAAAGAAGGCAATGGATGTAAAGCGGGATGGCAACCACCGTGATGTTGAACTTGACGGGTAGCCCACCAACCAGTGGGTGACGCCACAGAGACTACACATTACACCTGTCACTCACTATTTGGCTCTTCTTTTCTACTTAGTTTTCACTCAGTTGGTAGCAGAGAGAAAGGAAAAGTGACACACCACTTTAAAGTTACTTGCTCCTGCTGCCTATACATTTCAATAACATAAAGATAAAAAAACATACATGAAACTGAAAAATGTCGTGTTCTATCCCATTTAAAGGGAAACTAAGCGCTCAAGTCAAGCTTGAAGCAAAGAGCAGACTTTAATGTGAGTGAGGGAGCTAAATCCACTGGAGCATGGTAAGGCACTGGGCATCCCCAGACCTCTGAGAAAACTGAGCACCGTCAGGTCTTCCAGATCCAAATTTAGGCATCGACTTGAAATCGGTTCTTGTGACATCCCTAACGGCTCGAAATGAAGTGATACACCAACAGCTTGTCAACACCACCCCGTAGAGCTTTACCCAGTTTATTTTGATTTCCATCCTGTGCTGCTTTGTTTCAGAAGTCATAAAAGCGCCGCTCAGTTCCACGAAAGCAGAGCAGCACAAGAGGAGAAGATATACAGCAGCCGAAGTGGGAGAAGCAACAGTGTTGGTTTGTTGTTTCCAACTCCCCTAGCACTTAGAGGTTCCCTCCAGCACATTCTCTCGCTGAAATATTAATCGTGTTTGACAGCTGTTTTAGCTATGAAAACAAACATGAGACCGCAGCTTTTTTGGAAAGCACAGAGACATACGCTCGAGCGTGGACTGGCTCAGATAAGGAACAACTGTCGCGGGCAAAAGGAGAACGCGTCCGAGACGGCACAATGTGGCAGCAGCCTCATTAGAAATGTGCTGTTGTTTACCAGTGTGAAATGTTGACGAGCTGTAGTGTATCTCAGCTGTCACGGTCTCAGGGCGCAGTAATGCACTAAGTGGAAGAGTATATAGTTTAAAATGTACATACAGATAGCAGCAGGTCAGAGTGTGAAGGAGCCTCATGCTTGGCTGCTCTTCCAGGTGACTCTCCTCTACCTTAACACTTAACATCCCTGCGACTCCAACGCACTTAACAAGATGGTGTAACGATGAGAGGATTTCTCGCCTACACACACACGCACACACATAACTCTAGAAAGGCAGAGGCAATTTGCAGCATTAAGCCGCCTGATAGCACATGTCCACTGAGAGTTAGGGAGTGATTTAACGGACATTGCTCACACCAATTAGAGTGAATCAGCCAGGCAACGCTACTGACGACAAGTAGATGCGGGCGCTGTCAACACGCAGCCACACACACACGCTCCCACACACTGCGGAAAGGGGGTATTTCACTGTTTCTTTTGTGATTAAGAGCATGAAAATAGCCCATTTAGATAATCCCTCCCTGTCAGCGCTGTCAGCCTCAGAGACACTGACACATCCCATGCACTCATTCCCTCATTACCATACGCCAGTCATTTCAAGAGGGCCGACTACAAAGCCCGAAGAATGAGCTGAAGGGAGCGGCCACCTGCTTCCCCTTCGCGAATGCCGGAGCTGCTCCTCGTCTCTTCGCCGGCCAAGCCTGGAGCGACATGACACAGTACGAAAGGCCACAAAAGGGAGAGCCGAGCTGCACCAGGCGACACGGCCGGCGAGAGAAAGAAGGTGCACAAAAGGATTTCTATTTGCACGCCCATTGGAGGGGTCGGGCCCTGGAGAGCACCTGATTCATTTCTTCTTGAGGGCTATTAATCTTTTCAAGCACCAGAATCACTTTGCCTCTCAGGAACGGGAGAGGAGATTGAGTTTTCTATTACAATCAAGAAGAGGCAGAGAAAAGGGGCAGCAGCCACACTGTCCTTGCTGCTGCCTTTTCCATTTAAAACAAAAACGAGTCAGGGAATGCATTATTAAGTGATCGTGATCATCATTTAATTCCTATACATAGCGGGGCAAGCAAGGTCACAGTGCATGCAAGGCCAAATAGTTCACTTAATCTTCACACACAAACCTGAATGATTTTGAATTTGTCCATGTGTTAGTTCATTTAAATGATCTTATACTGGATATAACTTGCTCTTAGCTCTGCATTCCTGTGCAGAATGAACACTGAAATTCCTCTGTGCTTCATATGACCCCATTTTGGGCGTTCCAAATGAAAGAGATGAGGTTATAAAATGTATGGTTGTCAAAGGTTCTGAGTGATTTACAAGTTAGACATATGATGCTTTTTTAAAGCTTATTTTATGAGAATGTCTAAGTGTAATACTAAAAAAAACTAAATCTATAGACTACACACCCAAAAGTTGCTTGAGTGCCATTTTTGTTGGAAGAGCTGTCCTAGCTAACTAGCAAGACATAAAGGTTAGCATAATGTATTGTGCAAGACAAGAGAGTTTTTTTCTGCAAAACCAAAGAATACCAACCAACTAGAACATTCCTTACTGAAAATTATTTTTTAAATTTACAAATATCATATGAGTAGTTCATGGCTCAATCCGTCTCTCACTTTGACTGTGGTACATATTTCTCCCCAATGCATGTGCAGTGAGACGTAAGATGTGACTGGTGTGTTTTTCAGCATCTAAGCTGCTGTATCAGTCTTGGCCAAACCAATCACAGCAGTCAATCATTACACAACCTTTTTAATCTGTAAAATAAACACTTGCTGACAGAAACCATCTATGGGAAGAACATTTTTTGGACCTTTGCTTTGATTTTAAATTGGAGGGGGCGGGACTTATGAACCATGCTGCAGAGGGCAGTTAAGATGTTTTTGGATTCAGCTGTCATGTCGTCTTAAACAAAATATGGAATTGTTTAATTTTATTCCCGAAAGACTGTTTGGAAAAACTATATTTGTATATAACTAAATTTTCTCCTGTATGCACTGGTTAATTTCTTTCTTAAAGAGCATCCAATGAACTATAAACAGTTATCTTGGAGATTTATTTTGGCCTTGACATGTCCCCTAGCATTCTTCAGACACAGATGAGTAAGTGAACAATACAGCCATTTGTCTGCACACATGTGATGGTAAAAGGAAAATATATCACAGGCCTTTGTAGGCTTTTTCTTATTAGACAAGTGCTGTTGCTAATGGGCTAATTACCACAGTGGCCCACATGAGTCCTGAACACATTACTCCAGTTTCTGAGACCCTTGGGGGTCAAAGGGCGCACTCAGTACACGAGGAAGGGGCGGATATATCAAATCTAAGTCAAAATAGAGCATAGACATTACATTTATTACGGCCTTGTATAATTTATCAGCTACGTTCATTAAACCGTGGCCTAGTCTTTTGAAAAATGTCCGTCGGCGAAGGAGTATTAATTGCAGAAGAACCAAGTGAAGTGCCGAGCTTGGCCGCGGATCCCTCGGTCAGGCTCCGAGACGTCTGCACTAATGGGGGAATATGGAGGCCACTTTAAAATGAAAAACGGCAAGAGAGCCCGCTGTCACTTAATCAATGTGAAACCCCAGCGGGGGAGAGGGAACCACCGCCTGCGGGGGACACGCAGTCCCTGGACTCATGTCCCCCCAGAACGAAGGAGGTTTTAAATGGGCTGGCTCTCACAGTGTAACTCATCTCAGTCACGGCAATGATGGCTCTTGCTCCCAAGGGGGGTGTTGCAAGGAGGTTGTCTCTTCTTGGGAGGTGCTTAACAACACCATCCATCTCTGTAACACAATACTACAGACACCGCCAACCCAAGGAGCCATCATCACCGCTGGCTCCTGAGCCGCCTTCATTCACGCAGGATGATATTCGCCTTGAAAAAGCCCGAGGCAAGACAGTGGCTGAGCTTGATCAATCGCTCCCTCGGCAAGTTATAACCCATTATATCTCAAAACCTGACAGAGTCGGCTAATTTGGGTCATTTCTGTCTTTTTTCTCTTCCTCAATTACAGTAATCAATGTAAGTCCACTCAAGGGACACAAATTAAAATCTTTTTTTATTGTAGGGTAGGTGGATATCGCTGCTGCCAGCGTTTGTGGACATCTCCACGCTTGAGCTGGCCAGAGTGTCAGTTAGTCTCTGCCGGCTCTCTCCTGGCCCTCTGCTCCTCTATCTCTCGGCTGCTTCAGGCCCCAGGGTGCTCTTATCTCTCAAACAAACGGCTCCCGTGCCGCAGCCTCGCTCGCAGCCCTCATCTATCTGCCTGACATGTGCTTCCTTGTTTGTTTTCTCGCGCCTGCTAGACGCGGGCCGATGATATTGAGCTGTGTTGACGGCGCTCCTCCATTCATGCCAGATGAATCAATCACTCCTGCGTGCTCCGCAGCCCTGTTTAGTGCCGACAGACTCTTTTCCACTTCAATCAATGCTTTAGGAAGACTTAGTGTTTTTCCTTCTATTTATTAGGAAAAGAAAAGCTCCTGAAAAGTAACTCTGCCAGACACTTTGGCTGAGAGATATACAATGAACAATGACAAATGTTTGTTGGCTTGAATGATGGTTTTGGTTGGTTTATTTGGGTGCAACATTGATATAAAGACTAAGTGTTTTAATATATGTATGAGTATGGAAATTTACATGAGTAGGAGAGGAGTTCCTCACCAGAAGCAGAGGTTAAAGGACTGAATCTAGTTCACTAACTCTGTTGAATTACTTTCCATAATTAAAACGGAGCATTAAATAATTCATATAAAACCAAACAGTATGTTCAGAGTAAAGCTATATTTGTATAGAATGGAGGCAACTTGGATATTATGGCTGTCACAATGTTAATTCTGAGTTCAGTCACTTTAATAAAAGCAGGATTGTTGAGATCCGCGACAACACACCATCAGTGTGGTACAATGCAGAATGATCTGGCAGTAATATCATACTTTGAGAGAGGAAATGAAAAAGGTGAATAAAAGTTATCACTGAGCCTTTATGCCTTGTTGATGCCAGGGGTCAGAGGTCAGAGGAGAATGACCAGGCCAGAAACACATATAATGTCCAACAGTGAAGCAGATGCAGACCACACCACACCACACCAGCACCGTATTAGGTACCCCGTGCAAGCTAATAAGGTGACTGGTGAGTGTAGATCTGACCCCCCAGACCCATGGCATTGCCTTTACGGCTGAAAATAATCCTCCATGGATTTGGATAATCTTGACAACGACCAACAGAAGCGAAGCAGTTGTAGCAAGAAAGTCACTTAAAACAAGGCAACACAGAAGAAGCTTCCTCTCATCCTTCCATCATCCAATGGAATTACAAAAACAGAACAAAAAATAAATACACTTGCTTAATATTCTTCGTTATCAAAAAAGGATTTCAATGACGATAAGCAAGTTAATAAAATCAGAGAACAGAATTCATTTTAGACCAGGGCTAAAGCACTAAAATTGTCCAGGGAGTCAGCGGATGTGGGTTGGTGCTGTAGAGGGCTGTCCCTAGACGTCTCCCCTCCTCCTCCTCCTCCTCCTGCTCCTGCTGCTCCTCCTCCTCCTCCTCCTCCTCTCTCGTTGGATTCGGTGCAGCCTTGCTCTTCAGCCTCAGATTCCTCACTCTCATCAGATGAGCCGCTGCTGCTGCTGCTGCTGTCATGTGGGATATCGGAGGGCAGTCGGCAGCCTCCTTCTTCCTCCTCTGCCACCATCGTCGCAGCCTCCTCCAGCTCCTCAAGTTCAAGCTCCAAGTCTTTTTTCTGCAAGGAGGCTTTTTGCAACGTTACGGCCAAGGCTGATATCTTCTTGGACCTGTGAGGATAAAGAGTGGGGGAAAAAGAACATTTAGGAAAGCAAAAAGATAGTTCCAGTTTCCTCAGTAAAGCTGAAGTATCGCTGAGCAAAGACTTGGGAAAAAGAGACATCAAACTACAACTTCATCAGTGGTACCCGAGAGAGAGAGATGGAGACTGACTGATCGACTGGCACTGCGTACTAAAGACATAGCCACAGGATAACCATCTACAAATCTAATACCCATTAACCATATCCCATTCTCATCTGAATGCTAAGTAGACCGCGATTTGCCGAAGCGCGGGGGGCTCAATGAAATATGGAAATATGGATGTTTAATAATGTATGGAGATGAGCTGCACTGATACACTGGGCTCGGGTTCTTCTCCTCCCCCACCGCCGCTGCTGCTGCTCTCCCTGCGAGAGGTGATAAGAGACTGAAAGGGATTACAGAGAGGCGGACAACCCCCCTCCTCCCCTCCTCCTCCTTCTCATCCTCCTCCACCACCACCACCAGCTCGGCCCGCACATGCAATCACACACTCACCTCAGCATTCTGAGAGGCTCAGCCAACAGTATAAACAGTGCAAGCGGAGAGGCAAGCGGAGGAACCTTTCACACCAGAGAAGATGTGATTTCAATATTTAAAGGAAGCAACCGTGCTCTGTTCTTTAATTATTTCAAGAGTGGCCAACCATTCCAGAAATCTGATGGATGCCAGAGAGCAAAAAAAAAAAAAAATCCTTTTCCTTATAGTGTGATCTGAATTTTAAACCGAATACAAAAATCGAGCTGCTGAGGGAACAAACACAAGCACATTTTGCGAATAAATCCTGCAGAATAAAAGCAGGGTAACCCCCGAATGGCCTGACAGATTGGAGTTGTGCACACGCTGCATAACAGTCAATAAAAGTCCAGTCCGAGAATTACTCCGAGCCGCAGCCCCACAGCTGAATGCCTCGAAAGATTAAAAGAATGCCCTCATAAAGCAGTACATTAAACAATGTCTCCAGTTTTATAGTTGTGTCACCACAGAAGACACAACAGACTCCTTGAAGACGGAGAAGGTGTTTTATTGCTGATGAATGTCCTCCTACAAGGCCCCATTTGTGTAAAGCCATCAGATTGTGGGGAGGCCCCCGGCTGCACATTATTCACGCTGGGAATGCCCGCCATGCTGCCAAAAACTTAAGTGGTTCCTATTCGTCCCCCAGTGCGGTTAGGGCGTGTGTGCCGCCCCTATTGCCATGGTGATTACAAGGTGACCTCTGCGGGTCACTGCGATTCAGAGTATGTCCATTCAGGGTGGGATAAAGTGTGCGAGCTGTGTTAGTGTGTGTGTGTGTGTGTGTGTGTGTGTGTGTGGAAGGGCTACTCTTCTGCTGCCATTCACATTTTCACACTGGTGCCCTCTCTGGCCCAATTAACCCACTGCTGAGCACCAGGATGGCTCCTCATTACCGTGCGGCCCTAATGAGCTCCCCATTCTGGTGAGTAAAGTGTTTATGGAAGCAGCGTGAGGAGGCTGTGTATTCATTTAAGACCTCGGGAGGGACTGTGTAAACAGATCTTATAGTTGTGCACGTTCTCCTCTGTACACTGAGAAAGGGATAAACCAGGGGATGTGGGAAAGGAGGGAGAGGCCCTTTCTCACATGCACCTAAATCCAAAAATGTTTTGGCAGTTTTCTCTGTCACATCGGGCAGCATTTGAAAACAGTAGCCAAAGTCATTTTTTCCTGCAAAGATGCTTGGGCGACCTGCCAGCCCAAGACTATGGAAAAATTCTTGAAAAATCTTCCCCTGTGGTTTCACTCATGGAGCTGTAGCTGAATCACACAACATTCTTGAGCTACACAATCTTTAAATCCTATCAAATGAAACCACCCAGACATTACAATGGAAAAGGATGTGCATTGTGGAGAGGAAATTGATTGGTTCTTGCATTAAAGATTGAATATGGTAATATTCTATGTTACTATAGTTCTTTGATGCATTCTATTGATCCAGCTGACAAGTATTGTTTGTGTAGCCAACACATGATATAGCATACATACATCATTTCTAAGTATTATGAGATTAGATATGCTCTTAAATTTTGGATATTGTAACATGACACCAAACACCACTCAAGTATTTAAGCAAGGCCATGTTCAAGGAAACTTTTTGGGGAAATTTTTGAAGTAATACAACACACTGTAATCGGTTAAGGTGCTGGGTGGCCTATAGGATGTATGTAAGCACATGTACCGGTTGCATTAGCTTTTAGCCTCATTATCATCCACAATAAAGATAAAATTGCTTATGTGATAACTTTTTGTCTTAATATCAAATGTCTTTCTTGAAATGTGACTCTCAAATGGGAATTGTTGTGTTATAGTTCATGTTTACTGGTACCTAAGCTCCCACAAATGCAGCAATGCATTATTTTGGCAGAGAGGTTACATTGGTTTGGTTTCAGCATTTACCTTCAGCAAGCACCTCTTATGTATTAACGTGTAAACATAGCCCAATTACCACTAAACTGAGACTGATGGGAATGTCATACGTTTTTATGGTAATTGGCCATAAACCAAACAAGTTGAAATTATGGCCTGAGAATGGCCTTAGATCAAAATGTTCAGGATCCCCAAAGTTATTACAATTCATCCAAGGGCAGCATGATGTGATAAAGTATAATTAAAATGATGTAATCCAAATGATATCTGTA
>JAOWBC010000710.1:3335864-3346533 GCA_028566105.1 Hypoplectrus providencianus
CCAGCTGGCTGCTTCTGCCCGACAGTGTATTCAAAAAGCATGCTGCTCAAAGTCAAGATGTCTTTCAAACTGCTTTCAGTCAAGAGCTGTTCTTTCATATAAGTACAACACAGATTTTTAAATAACTTTATATAGATTCAAGTCTGAAAAAGAGAAAACCATCCAGTGAGGGGCAGTTCTCTCGACTAAAATGCCTTGTTGATGATTAGAGGTCGGAGGTCAATGACCAGACTAGTTCAACAGTAACTCAAATAACCGTTGTTAAAACCAAGGTATACAGAAGGCCATCTCTGAACGAGTCCAGCCTTGTGGCAGACGGTCCACAGCAGCAGAAGACAAAACTGCCACTGTATTAGGTATTCCTTGCCAGTAAGTGCATACTCTGTTTACATTTATATATCGCAGATGCTACATTCAGCAATTAAGTGTTAAATGATGTGATGTTAAAAAGACTGATTTACTTGTGAAACAGAAGTTTTAAACTAAACTAGTGGATCCTTATAAAAATTACATTAGAAAAAAGTCAAAAACAGGAACTTAATCTATAAAGTCGAGCATTGTCCCATAAACAACACTGCACATATTTGAAGAGCCATTTGATATTGTTTATCATGCCGCTGAATAACCAAACTGTAGTTTAAATGTCACTTAAATCAATACGCCCCCAGTGTCTGTCCTGGCCACTCAGTAATGTACCTCACGAACCCAGTGTGTTGTGTAACTTCATAACGGTGTTTGATGAACTGCCAGCAGGGACTGTGTCTGAGCAGAGTCATGGCTTGGCATATAACAGTGCTTTCCTGAATCCTGTTATCCCCACAGTAATTATGACTGGCATCTTTGTGTAAATGTCTGTTTGTCTTTAAGCACAGATTTGGGTTATCCATTCATGATAGAATCATCATTAACATGTCTGCTTTCTAGCAGCCTGTTCTATTCACACATGGGTCCAATCATTCATAAACACAGTCTTTGTACTCCTGACTTGGTGGGTTAGAATACAGTTAATTACCATCGTCACTGATTCTCACATTTGGGTTCTCAAAAGAAGTGTGTAATAAGTGTGTGTGTGGGGTGGTGGTGGTGCTTCTTTGCGACTCACCTGATTGCAAAATCTTAGTTGTGTCACGAACAGCTGCCGAAACCATGGCAAAGTGTCTGTAGAGTGGGTAGCACAAAACCCTCCGTCCAAATGACACCAGGACTTCCTGCAAGGAGCTGTATGTCTGCAAACCAGAGACCATGAGTGTCACAAAAACAGACTATGATTTTATTCAATCAGAGAAGGACATGGGGATGCAACTGACAGAGAAGACCTAGCACGGTCATATATTTTCACCCTCTCCGCTTCTTTAGACTGCCTCCCATTAGTGGTGTACTAATTACTCCTAACAACTCCTCATTTATTGAGCTGGCAAAATAGGGGCTCACAACTCCTAAACACCTCTGCAGCCATGGCCTGTTAATTGCTGCTTCTCTTTAATCACTGCCTTCACTTTCAGATTTTCTCTGCACTAATGGACACACAGCCCGGAGACAAAAACAGAGATTTCTATCCTGCGTTTCTTTCTCTTCTTTTCTTTGTGGCTTATTAAGGATGTGTTGCGAGCTCGCGAGTGCGTGTCATCCGGGATCATGCTCTCCCCTGGGCTTGTTTAGCAGGAGTGTAAATAAGGTCTGCTGCTGCAGGGAGGTGTGTGTGTGTGCGGGGTGGGGGGGACTCGCAGTCACACCAGTGCAGTCGACTGAGGACAAGTAAACATGCAGCAGATGGAGGGAGGAAGGGGATGGGGATGGGGACGGGTGAGGCGGTAGGGGGAATGTGAATGTTGGGCATAAGCGAGATATAGAGAGGTAGACAGTGAGAGCATAAAAAAGAGATAGCAGAGCGGGAGAATGGAGTGAGGAAGCAGAGTTAAATTCAGCGCTGACACACAGACAGACAGGCAGTCAAAGACAGAGAGGAATCTATTGTCGAGCACAAGGTGAAGGGAAGAAGAGGAGGAGGAGGAGTTGGCAGGGAGCGGGTATTGAGCGAGGTGGCTTGTCAATAGGAGCTGACAGCTCTGCTGACTGACTGACGAGCAATAAGGAGCTGCCAGGCAGGTGGAGACTGTTCTTAACTCCACTGTCAGTACAGCAGGAAAACTATGCACTCCCGAACTGCGGTCACGTCCAAGCAACCAAACTCCTCCAGTTGGATTTTTTTTCTCCCCAGAATCAGTTTCATTTTTAACCTTAAATTCTCCATTTCATTTTCTTCTGAATTATTTTCTCCTGAATTCAAAGACCTTATTTCATTATGTGGCAATGTGGTGGGTGACCACATTTCAACAATTTAATACGAAAACATACAAAATGTCAAATATTGGAGAACATTTTCCTAGTCAATATTTAAATATTGCTTGGCTGTCAGTTTTGATGTGTAAGTCCTGAATTCCTTTGATAACAGGGTTTAAATAAATTGATATTTGATTGCTTGAGGCTAGCATATAGCCACCCAACTCCGTCTTTTCACTTTTCATCTGTACTGTCACACTGTCTGCCGGTGTATGTCCTTCTGCTGATCTATCTCCCTCTGTCTAAATATTCATGGAATTTCATGAACATAATCACTAAGTGATTATAGGGCATTTTTAATAAATAATGGATAGAGCTATTGCCGCATATTATGAGTGGGTCACAGAGGTGTGGCACTATTAATTCCTATGGAAGTTGTTCAGTGGAGCAGGGAGTAAAAAATGTTGACTTCAGTGTGTGAAACAACTAAACTTGTTTCTACTTCTAAATGGTATTGGTCCAAATAAATCAAATTAAAGCCAGTCATTGTGTAGGAGTATGCAATAAAAGTCTATGAAAAAAGGCATTTTGGGACCTAAGTCATAACTGCTTTCTCTTTTCTCTTGCTCATGAACTCACTGCTGACTAATCTGAAGCGGTTTTCGATAAGTTGCGGCTGAGATGATTTGAGAGTCATGCCAGAAAAAGGGGATTGAACATGAGCGTGTCAACACAAATGTCATGTTTCCATCACTGCTAAACCCAATAACAGTCGCTATTGCAAAGTTATTTGTCATAGGAATTAAATATAACCATTCCCACTACGGACAAAAGCCAGATGTTATTGGGTGTTTATGGGGTTTTCTTGCCCAGTGGGAGGAGGGCTTTATTAGTTCGTTTATAATTAGCAATGGAATGTGTCTTGGGTGATTTAATCACAAGTGGCAAACATGTGTACATGCCCATGACTTAATGAGGATGCTGTGGGACACATTTGTAGCGTAGCGTGAGCTCAATTGTGTCCTTAACATTAATTAAGGATCTATTCAAGTCTGCCATGGCAGATGTATGTGTTCATGCACGACTGTTACTGAAAACATCAACAAACAACTGGCAACAAAAACCCACAACCCTTGTGATCACCAACAACAATAGAATAAAATCACCTCTAAATAAAGATCAAGTTCACGACAATGGGATGCATATGAGGTCAGTGTCTTTGACCTCAAAAGTTTAATCAGCTCATCCTGGAGCCCAAGTGGACATTTGTGCTAAATGTGAAAAAAAAATAATCCTTAAAGGTATTCTTGAGATATTTGTCTATGACAATGGTTAAGACATCAGGTCATGCTGACCATAACTTTTGATATTTGACCACTGAATTCTAATGGGTCCATCCTTGAGTCCAAGTGTATGTTTCTGCCAAATCCGAAGAAATAGTTCCCTAGTGTCCCTAAGATATCATGCTCATGAGGACAGGGTGAACGTCCAGCCAGAAGGACTTGTGATCATGACATTATAAAGTGTTCATCCTGTAGTCCAAGTGAAAGTTTGGGCTAAATCTTAAGACATTTCCTCAAAGCATTTCTGAAATACCACATTCACAAGAATAGAAGAAATAACAGGGCGGACAACCTGCCAACAACATATCACGGCCACATTGGCCACAGCCGTCAAACAAATGTAACCATGAAGACAGCTAGGTCGTTTTAAAGAGAAATACTAAAACTGGGGATAAGGAAAACAGAAGACAAACCCCACTTTGTCAAAAAGGTTTTGAAAGAAGGAGTCCTTCCTTTCACATGGACTTAGATGTTAGAATACATCACTGAACTCCTACTTCAAATGCCAGTCACACACACAACACACTCAAGTGGCTAGTGTCTAGTGGCAGGTTGTGAGCAGACAGACCACACACACCCTATCATTTGCTCATGAAATGAGAACACCTGTTACTGCTGTTGTACAAGACTCAGGTAATGTGCCAAGTCCAACGATTAACAACTCCCTGTAGTTAACACTGAAGGCCTGTGTAAATGACAGGGACAGATCCTGAACCTGGACTGTTCTCTTTGGACCAATATCAGCGATGGAGTGGATGGAAAAGGCAGCCTAGGTGTCTGATGTGTTTTCAAGCCTTGATGCGACTGTCAACATATTTACTCTGAGTGAAACCATGTGCGTATGTGTGAAAGTCACACAGATGCATCCACACATCAATATTCACCTCATGAGTCCTCTACTCATTTTATAACTCATCCACCCTGTAATATAAACCTGCTAGTCAGAAACAGGTTTGTTGAATAGCTGCTGCAGAGCTACAATCATATGCAAAAGCACATCTGAAAATTACAGAGGGAATTCTCTTTTGAGATTTTCAAAAGAAATTCTTCAAAAATATGGGCAAGTTTTTGTTCACTGTTGCCATTTTTTTTTTTAAATCACAGTTTAAGGCACTGACAATGTCTAATAAAGTTTAGACGACTGAATTAATATAATGAATAATAATGGCAGAATGAGGGAAACCTTTTGTAAGGTTGACACTTTGATTCTTTCTTTTTCTTGTTACAGAACAAAGCCATACAAAATAAAATGATAATGTTTCACATGGACATCCTTGTCAACATAAATCTAATCTAAAGATTTAAGGCTGTGGTCCAGTCAGCATAGGTGCTAATGTTGAGTAAGTTTTTATTTGCTGGAGTTAATCATGACAAACGCCTTTTCATCCAGTTTACTTAAAATCCAACCAGTTTAAGCTGCTATGTCAGACCAGACCACAAAACAAACTCTACTCTGAATAAACATCTGTAACTTGATTGAAACCAGTCCCATCTGCTAATGGCTCTTGTCCTTAGTTGCCCACAGACAAATTCAAAAGCCTGCGTGGTTGAGAATGCTTGTCAGTTAGATTATAAAAGCTGGAAGAACTATTTAGAGGCTGCACAAATACAAAGTCCTAGCAGAGTAGAGAGGGGAAAACAAAAGCAGATCCACCAATAGCTGTGAACTTGTTTTTTGGTGTTATCCATTTTTTTCACTGTTACGCTGTTAACATATATATAATTTTTGTTTTTTTCTGGTTCTTTAACAAATATACTAAGCTTGAATTTAACTGGGCAAACCAAGCATGCCAAAAGATAATATTGTTAGCATGAATACGCCTTGCTTACCAAACTAGTTGGCTAATGCAAGCTAGTAACTTAGCATTTGCTATTTTTGCATAAACTGTATAAAAGAAGCTCAGTAATCCACCCCACTCTCCTGCAAAGCTTTACCCCTTGTCCGAATATGGTCACTTCTGACTCCAAATAGGCGACAGCCAAAATTCAAACATCCAGGCTCCTAAACAGTAATACACAACCCAATGGATGATGTCACAGCACTCTGTCCAAATGTTTTATACAGTTTATGGACCCAACCGATGCTGAATCAAGTGCCATCATCTATCAAACTTCACACAGCTCCCTCAGGAGTCACAAAAGACTTTAAACAACCTTTATTCATATGAGTAATAGCTCCATAAAATGGCTTGAGTTGCTCTTAGAGGCAAAAAAAGAAAAGAAAAGAAAAATAGGAGACGTGTAGATGTACTTCAGATAAAAATTATCCTTGCGCCTAATCTGACAAACACTCTGGCTCATTTACTGTTATATTTAATTAGGCGCATGATCTCTATCAAAAAAACAAATAAGTAAGCAAGAGAGTGTAAATCATTCACTGCAGCACATGATATTTCATTGCGCAATAACTGACTCACCTCCAGCCAGCAGAGAGTCCCGCTGACTTTCCTGATTGTCCATGGTGACTCCACCTGCAGGGAGGAAGGCCACAACATTACCAGCATTACTATTTATTTGCAATTACAGCATTACCAAACAGGAAACATACAGTACAGTTAATTCTGCAAGGACCAGGGGATGATCAGAGTAAGTTTCAAATAGTTTAAAAGAGAGGACTTTTTCTAGACTCGTCTTCTCATATGGAAAGCTAAATATTGGGATACGACTGATTTCGTGTTCATAGCTGGGCTTTAATGTATCAAATATCTCTAGTATTTTATTAACACTATGAACTGTCTACTACAATGAAATCAGCCCTGCTCACCTTGCCTTTCAGCAGCTACCTCAGGAGAGTGACACAAAGAGGCCTGGACTGAGCTCTCGGATCTGCTCGTAATCTCTTAAGGCTCTGAATGAAATGGAAGGGGGTCTAAAGGATTTGAGGATAGAGGGCTTTGTCATCCAAGGCTAAGTGCTGCTCGGGAGGAGTTGCTTCTTCACACATACACACACTCACGTTATGCTCTCCCTCTGTGGAGCGCACTTCATAGGAATAAGCCAGCAGGAGGTCCACAAGGCTGAGCCACACTTGGTAACGGGACGTCTTGTCCAGGAGGTACGAACGATTGGTGAATTTTCTCAGCTGCTCCTTCTCATCGGTGGTGAATGACACAACTGCATGAGGACAAGGAATTTGCAAGTCACTGCATCATGGGTATATATATTTAAAAGGACTTGGACACTAATAACTAACATAAGCTTTTCCTGGAAAGCCACAGAACCACCGAAACATCATAATTTAAGCGCAAACCATCATGTATCAAGATAAAAGGCTTAATGTTTCATTATAGCACTGCTGTAATAAAAACAGCTTAATAAAGGGGATTTAGTGTTCTCCGTCTTTAAGATGACATCCACACTAAGCTGGCTAAATCTGAAAATGCTGAATTTTCAGATTTAGCTTTGGCCTTCTGTCCACAATAAGCCAGTGATTTTACATCCAGAGCTGAAAACAATATCAAGACAAGATTATACCTGACAAACTCAACCTCATGTGTGAGAGTTAACAGGTCAGGGATGGGCGACTAGTTACAAAAGGATAACACTAAAAACACAATGCCCTGATTGTGGTGAGAAGGGCTTGAAAAAATACTAATCCTGGTGTATTCTGAATTGCCACTTATGTTATAATTTTTGCAATGTGTTCTGCAATCCATTTCTTCCTTTCCTATACTTGGCTGTTGTTGGAGCCATTTTTTTCCACTGCAATCCCCAGAAAATGGCCTGGTGTCAGACAGGTTTCCCTCGAATTGTAAATTATTTTGGCCGCAGCTCATAAGTAACAGTTACAGTCAAGTATAATTAGTTTTTACAGGAAATCTTTATGAATGATGTGTGTTCCACAAAGCTCACAATTCACCCAAAACTGGAAAACTGTGTTCAACAAATATCAAAACAGACTGTGTGAAAACCAATAACAAAAACAGTCACTTTGGACATACATACACTAACTGGCCACTATATTAGGTACACCTGTTTAACTGCTCATGCAAGTATCTCATCAGCCAATCACATGACAGCAACTCATGTACACATCAAGCATGTGACATGGAGAAGATGAGCTGCTGAAGTTTAAAGCGAGCATCAGAAAGGTTATCTAAGTGAATTTGAATGTGGGGAATTTTGACAAACTGTTGATCTACTGGGATTTTCACACTCAACCATCAACCACAGTTTACAAGAGATGGCCCGCCTTGATGCCTTATTGATGCCAGAGGTCAGAGGTCAAGAGATAAGGCCAGACTGTTCAACAAGAACTCAAATAACCACTTGTTACAACCAAGGTATGGACAATATCATCTTTGAACACACACTATGAACAGCTCTGAAGCAAATGAAGATCATATCCCCACTTTATTAAGAGTTAAAAGCATACTTTTACGAAGATAACACAGTAAATTGCAATTATTCTGGCCAAAGCTATTTTTAAGTGATTCCATGGTGTTGGCTCTGTGTTCAGCAATTACATTCTTCAAATCTTGCTGCACTACCATGCACATGCCTCTGATGTAGTCTGACCTTGAAATGCCATTATTATGGTAATATAATGGGATCAACTGTCCAGCTGCAGGTGATTTTCATTCTTAAGTAGCAGCTGACAGTCCAGCTGTGTTGCAAAACATTGTTTCAAACTGGAAGGGCAAGTGGAGAGCACAGACCTCCACCAAGGCCATGCCCTGGAGCCCTGACAGGACTGTTTTATTAATCCTGCTCCTGCCAGCAGCGTGTCTGTGATCCTGCTTCAGCCCCAAACATTCTGACCATGCATACGAGGCCAGCCTCAGTAACAGTTGGTACTGCAGCACAGGACGACAAGAAACCCCAAAACTAAACCCCACAGAGTGATAACAAATTAAGATGAAGTGCTGTTAGAATGACGTGATGAGGGAAAAGCTGCTAAATTCAGGAAGACACTTTGATTATGATTAGGTCTTCCTTTATGTCCATTTCACAGTTCGGTGAAAAGAGGGTGTATACCTGGACAGACTTAAAATTATGATATCAATATTTTTCAATGTGTTCTCTTTGGTGGATTATGTGTTTGTTGAATTTGGAGTAATTTTATTCTGAAAATTAGATGATTAAATTGTTACATTCAGTAGGCAATAAGAGCCATGTTGATATTTTACTTGTTTTGTTTTCTGCTGACACAGATGCCAGCTCAGCATTAACAGTGAATGGTTCATGTTCTGTTGCCCCCATCCTTCTGGTAAGCAACAGCTAAACCCAGAACCCATAGTGTTCTTCTGGACCGACTGCCCACTCCCACCTGCAGGAAAGTAAAATCCACCCACTTCCACAAGACAGGTGTCACCCCCTATGCCATCCTTTATGCCCTATCCCACACCGTTATCAAAAGTGAGAAATAAACTGCATAGCCCTCTGTGATTTGGATCTGCTCCAAAATTAAACAGGTGCTTCCTTGGCCCCTGCTACACCCTTCCACCAAGTTCTACGAAAAGTAGGCCAGGAAATCTTATATAATCTTGCTAACAGACTGACAAACCAGCCTAAAAGCATAACCTCCTTCCCAGAAGTAAAAGTGTGAGGAAATTGGAGGGCAAAAAGTGGAAAACAGTCTATAAGTGTGCAGAGCAGCTTTCAACAATGTGCAGATGATTGCATTAATATTAAAACTAAACATCCAGCTTTTCGAACCACAGAATCAATGCAACCAAAGTGCCGCACAAAACGGATTCTCTTGCCTCACCACAGTGTTAGATCAAACACACAACTTTAAACCCTCATGGCTACCTGAAAACACTAGAGAATGCACATTATTCTCACATGTAAACTGTGTCCAAGTCTTCCAACTGCCTGCTTTGAGCACAGTATTTCTCTCAGAGAGGATGCAGCAGAGCATCATATAAAACTGTATCACAGTTATGAATTAATTATACAGATTTATGACCAGAACATCTTGACACACAGGGCTGAGCTGCAACTCAAATTAATCTTCAGGTTCCCAGCTCTCTGATAATGCAAACCAGGTCTATATGGCATCTAGTGTTGACCTGCTATCTACCCCTATGAAAATAGACCAAACCCCAGCTCCAATTCTGCAGAAAAGAGGGCGGAACACAGAAAGAGGCTTAAAGTTGTATGTAATGTTTAGTAAGCTTTGCTTCAGGTTCACTCTGTTTCACATAAAAATCCCACCAAAACCAGCAATAAAAAACGTCAGCCAACCAACTGCTAGTCTGGAGTAGTCAGGGGGGAAAGTACCAAGTTGAAGCAAAACATGACAGGACTTAATGAGGAGCAGAAGCAAAATAGGCCAAATAGGCCTACATTCAATTAGTTAAGCCAATCCAATTTAGATGTGTTTGACAGCTGAACAGCTAGAATTAAGTTCCATCATATGAAAATATCTCAAAACCTCTGCTTCCCTGCTCTCTGCAAATTCACTAACTGTTGCCTTTTGAAAGAGACATCTGCTTAATGGGGATCTGTGGCAGGCCTAATGGGGCGACACAAACAGACTTCAATCCCATTTAAGCTATCTGCATCACTCAGTATTGAAAGGCGTGCTGAATGTCTGCAGGAACATGCTGTAACTCAACTGTTTTTTCTTTCTCCCAGCAGCTTATAAAACAGCTGAAAGCAATTCCTCTCTCTGCATGAGGAGAGGAGAGTCCCCGCACTGAGCCCCTGATGTGCGAGAAGCACTGCTGTGTATTGGCTAGAGCGCACACACAAATACACACATATATATGTGTATATATAGACACACACATAGGCACAGCGCTACAGACTGATCTCTCTGGCTGCAGTGGGAGCTTGGCTCTGCTGGGAAGGAGATTCCTGCTGCATTACGTCAGGTTTTTAGCTCCCTGCAGGCGCTACCTGAGTCCCTCGTCAGTGCAGCTGCAGCAGGAGAGCACAGCGAAGCAGAACACACACAGACACACTGAGAAACCCACACGCACGTGCAACCACATCTGTACGGCCGCTTCTTCAAACACTTGCAAGGACACACACACACACACACACACACACACACACACACACACACACACACACACACACACACACACACACACACA
>JAOWBC010000710.1:3346633-3392744 GCA_028566105.1 Hypoplectrus providencianus
CACACACACACACACACACACACACACACACACACACACACACACACACACACACACACACACACACAAATTCAGCCACAAGCGAACAGATATGCAAGCACATTGCCACGATGCACTTGAGGACAGAAAATATAAAAGCAAAGATGCATCTAGTAAACAAATGTTGACATAAAGCCACGTTTCTAAAAGTGTTTTTTTGAATCATCATTCACATACAAAATAATCCTGGAAATACCAGCAGATATGAGCGCCTTCTGTTCCAAAGAAAGACGTTGCACAACACACTCATTTTACAATTAAAAACAGTTCTTCTGCAAAGTCTAAGTGGAATACCCACCCTCTTCAAGCTGATATTTGCCATTCATTCTGCAGCCAAGCCAGTGATGTGAGGTAACAAGACTTGATAGATTTACCAAACAGCACATCCATTCATCTCCGCCATGGAGCCAATCATTTCTACCGGGCATTAGCACACAGTGTATAAGGGGCTTCTGCTGATTGCAAATTAATTTCTGACCTAATTCCTCCAGTTGGAACGGCAGCCTGGCTCTTCACTGCTCTCTACAGGTCCAGATGGCCTGATGGCATGAAGTAAATATGCTTTGTCAAAATACTGCTGAGGGCTGGAAAACACTTTCAGAAGCTCACAAATGTAAGAGGTCGACATGTGACCTTGGACGATGGCAAGGTCCATTTTGTGCACGCACACGCACACGCACACACACACAGAGTGAACCAGTCATGTATCAAATCAAAGGACATTTTGATGACACAGTCTGTTC
This sequence comes from Hypoplectrus providencianus, assembly GCA_028566105.1. Classification (NCBI taxonomy): domain Eukaryota; kingdom Metazoa; phylum Chordata; class Actinopteri; order Perciformes; family Serranidae; genus Hypoplectrus; species Hypoplectrus providencianus. The sequence continues at coordinate 3,347,416 of JAOWBC010000710.1, forward strand.
TTGTACTCTTGAGTACTTTGATAATATATACTGTTGCTATGAGGGAACATATGTGTCATCTGTGAGAGGGAAGCTGAAGCAAACTAAGAGGAATACATGCAGAAACCGATTCTACTAGTTTTGTCTGGAGGTGTTTGGTAAGAACAAATCAGATACTCATCAGTAATCCATCTTCTGCCAAAAATGAGCATATCTGGCTATTCAATATCATTAACCAGCACAAAGTACTTTCATTTCCTTTTAGTTTTTATGACATTGAACAGCTTTAAAGCAGCTTTTCTTGTGTCTTCATAAACAAACATGTATGTATGTGTAAGTGTTGAAATGCTTCTGATTCAAGCTCTTCTGCAAACTTTTCCCACATGATCTGATGTAGGTTTCTGGATAAGAATGTTGCTTTATGCAGATCTCTATTCATAGCCTGTGTGTATTACAAACAGTGTTTGCTATGTTCCCTGTTTGGAGAGGCAGAGTTGCAGCAAGGAAAGCTAAACAATTTACTGTTGTCGACAGCATGTTACTTCAGATCACAGACCAAAAGTCACACAACAAAGCAAACAAACTAACAGATCAGAGCCTAAGGAATCCACTGGTCACAGTATTCTGTTGTGAAAGACGTTTTTTTTTTTTTAGTTCTTTATAAAACAAGAAAATATGATGTACATTTCATTTGTCAATTATAGCATTTACACAGGAGAACACAAGAACTAATAAGGGAATGTGTTATCTTAAACAGGCTTTACCACGTGTGTATTTTTTATATATAGAATTACCAGAAAATGCTATGTCGTGATATTAGTGAAATAACCTATATTGGGATAGAACATTTTGGCCACATCTCCCACCCTTAGTCTCTGCTCAAAGCATAAATTGTGTCTAACAGGACCATCCAACTGGGTCAAAGGTCAGTCTTCTAAACTGCAGCCATAACAAAGTGTAGCAGGTAGAGAGACGGAGCTGTCAGGACCAGTGTGTGAACGCAGACCTCCAGCAGACAGCTGTGTCCTGTCAGCGTGTTGGCCCTGACACTGCGGAGCACAAAGGGGCCAGTTTCTACTTCATTAGCACTTGTGTCCACATCCATCTGTCAGATGACGTTTATATCAGACAGAAAAAAGTCGAAACACTGAGAAGTTGTGGTCGCCATTTTAAATATACGACAAACTGTTAAAATCACGAGCGTGCTTTCGAGATTTGATGGCAAGCCGCTTAAATCCCCTGACCGACGCCATTCTTCACACTCGGCTGAGGCTAATGCTATTCAACCTGTCAATCAAGCCATTAAGTTTAATTTGGCCCATTTATCTACGCCTGGGCTCCCGACTGAGGCACTCTGTCTCAGAATGCAGAATGAGGCGAGGGAGCCGACGGGGCTGCAGGGAGCCGTAATGTTCTTCGGAGGCTAAACTCGGGCTGCGGCTAATGGCCTTTGCGTCGCTGACTGATGGCTGTTCATCAGCGGCCGAGCCCTAGCGCTGGTGGAATCTGCAACCGGCAGCACTCTCCTCCTGCGATAACCCTATCTGTTTAATCTAAATCCTCTCTCAAGAGTACGACACCCGTGCACGAGACATAAGCTGTGGCTATGAGCCACGCGCCTGCTTAAACAGTGGAAGTGCGGGAATTAGCAGGCTGTTAGCGGAGCTGGATGGCACAATTAAATAGTCTCTCGCAGTGCAGAGGCTTCACAAGCTATCACTCCTAAGCTGGGAGGCTGCAGCCAACACAGTGTCTCAATGTAAGTGAAAGAGACACTGATTTTGAATGGGATTTAAAAAAGCTGAATTTGAAAATCAACACTATAAAAAATGCAAGACAGTAAAAGTCCTGGCCATTATTGAGTTGTCATACTCTTACCCAACAGATGTTTAAATTGGTCAACATGCAGCAGAGAGATGTAGTGATTAGGGAAGGTCCAAGTTCAAGCTCTCATAATGGAAAGTGTCTTTCCTGTTGAAGAGCCCTGAGGCGTGTTGGCAGGGAGTGCAGCTCTGTTGCTTTCTCGCTGACCTTCCTCTAGAAAAGGGCAGTGAAAAGACTCATGTGTCCTTTGGGGATTAATACATTGTCAGAGAACAATGCGAGCGCCTTGCAGGCATAAACCCCAGCCAACACATTCCCATTTAGAACTCTGCAAATGCACGATTTTAAGAAACAATACTCCACAAGTGGAAGTTCTGGAAGCAGTACTGGGGAAAATTGAACAAATGACAAACAATTGTATTTTAATTTGGCCAAATAATACCATCAAACAATGAATGATTGCCCTCTCAATTTTTGCAACCTCATGCCACCTTCTGGTAGCCTTCAGTCACTACTTTGTTTGTTACTTTTAATTGGTTGAAAAATGATTCATATTTGAAAACATGTGATGTATCCAACTATATTAGTAAAAATAGAATCTATGTATACACACAATATATATAACATGTATAACCTATATTGGATAATAAGAGGGAGTTCAATTTTACAAAATATTTATCATGTAATTATTGGTCTCATTAAAATCAATCAATCTCAATTTTGCTGAAATGATAACTGAGACATAAAAATTGATGGATTTTGATCAAATGTCAGATTTCTAAGATATTTAGTTCATGCCTATGACATCTATGTTATAAGGTGCATTGAGTTTTTAAAGAAAACGTGCTTTTCAAAAGCCACTGGCAGGTTTTGTGGTTGAGAAAGTTAAGAAAGGATGACTTGAACTCACCAGCTTCTCCCTCCTGCTCTGCAGAAGGACTCAGCTCTGTCCACCATGGCCGGAACTTCAGCAACCTCTTTATCTCATCATCCTCAAATAAATCAGCCCTGAAAGAGCACACAGATGTCAGCAAGCAGCAGAGAAGTAAAGAAAAGTGCAATGTATTATAGGTTCAGTGGTTTTTACTTTGATAGACTCACAGGTAATGGTCAGAAGAAAAAGCAGAGCCTTCTGCGCTCAGCCTTGCCTGCCTCCTCTCAGCTGCGGATGTTCCTTCTGGGTTCCTGACATCAATCACATCACTCAGTTCCTCCTGTAAGGCAGTCCCAATAGATCAAATGATATGATTCTAATCACATTCAGAGAAGATGGAAGGATTATGCAGTATAGTGCAGCCTCACCTGTAATCTTGCAAACACTCCACACCTCTGATTGCCGAAGCCGTATTTCTGCTGCGCTCTCAGCTCCTCCTCAGAGCTCTCCCTGTACACCTCCTGCTCCACCTGCCAGTCGAATTCCTCCTCATCTTCGTCTTCACCATCTCCTGCGCCCTCACTGCAGTCTTTGGAAAGTTAGGAGGCTCAGGTTGGTTCTCTATTCATTTACTTATTACCTTTAAACTAATGTATATATCTAATTTACCTGTGCTTATGTCCTCTATCAGTGGCTTTGCAGAGCGAGAACCTTGCGGGGCGAGGAGACTTGTCAGCATCTGAAGCCCCTCAAAGTGCTCTCCAGCTGTTTCTTTAGGGACCCGAACAGTGAAGAGACCTGCAGTGAGATAAGGAAGCAAGGGATGTTTTTAACTATTAAAGAGCTCCTTTTTAACAATATCAGTCCAAACAACATGGAGGATTACTTTCTAAGTCTGAAACAGTGCAAACTCATCAGGGGTAGTAGGTCCATTTTAGCTAAAGGTCTATATAATTTTCTCATTTATTACTTTAAAATTCCAAAATAAGTCCAGAAGCAAAATGTTTAGTTATGCTGTGGTTATGACAGGCTTGATAATTTCATCTAGGCAGCATGAAAATGAAACCAAATTCATGGCTGACTTCCCCATGACTTTATCTACACAGACAGAATTTGATGATTTATTACTCAAATGTGATATAACTGGATGAACAGTCAAATTAAACTATTCACTTCTTGATTTTGAAATATCAAGAACTGAATACTTCTTTTGTTTCTGGACAAACTAAGTAACTGCATTTCATTCATTCATTACTCTTGATCGCTCATCTTAACTCTAGTCACAGGGAGCTGGACCCAGCTGACACTGGGTGAGAGGCGTACACTGACAGATCTCCAGAGGGCTAACAGATTCATAGAATCCAACAAATTCAAACCAACAACCCCCTGGAAGGACAAATTCCTTTGAGGCATTCTAGATTTCATTAATTTTAATTGACAATAATTACAAGCTTACTTCAAGAAATTACCAAAAGCTCTTTATAAACGGTTATGCGATATTTCAGAAATAACAACGACATGACAACTTACGACACGTCAAACAAGAGGATGATCAAACTCCAGGAAGTAAATGATCACAGTATACTTATTTTAGCTCAAAAGAAAAAGATGAAACTGTAATTATTCCCCTTTTTATACAGCTACAGATTCTGGTTTAAAAGGAAGTCTCCATATAACAACAAAAGCTGATAAATGTGGCCACCTGCACATGAATTACTTCAAAATTAAGTAGTTTCTTTATACACTTTTATTAAAAACTAAACAGGCAAAACATGATTGATGAATCAGATGGACTTGGCCATGGCACAGAGAAAGTCTGATGGTCGCTTACAGGCCTCATCAAATCTCAATGCACCCAAGTGTTAAAGCTTAGATGTGCTTTACGATGGGAGCTGACTAATTGCCCGAGTTTGCAGGCTTTGCAGAATGGAGAGCCTGAAAGAGGGATCTTAATGATTGCTCATTATAAGTCTAAACAAGGACACTCATTAGCCGAGCTTTATTAGCAGATGTTACAGGCTTATTTAGACACAGCGAGTTAACTGGGGCCACGCTGACAGACGGGCAACGAGGTGTCAGAGTCCATAAGGCAGATGTCCCCATAAAGACAACTTCATTAGAACTGATTATGTGCAACAGAAAGACCGATCACAGTGACAGACAGCAGAGTGTATAGACAGTAGTGAACGCGCGCCCAACAGTCATCATAACGTTTCACTGCTCGTTACATATTGAAAGAAAGTCTTACATGAGCTCCCTGTCGCTGTCACTGTGGAGGGAGATATTACAGGCAGCCTGCAGGCTGGAATCATTATGACATTACAGATGGCTCCAGTGGCCCTTTAAATGGGATGAAATAACATGATCAGTAGGTTAATTGACCCTGGCTGATTGACTGAAGTACAAACTAAAGACACCCCAGGGATCAATCACTGTCTGCAACTAAACCATGTTTCAGTCAGTTCCCTGTAAGACTGTGACCAGGTAGCAACAACACACTGTGTTTTATAGAAAGGCTAGGGGGCCTGAAACAGGCATACACTACTTCCTTTGCAAAGGTTTTAATGTATAAAAACAAACCTGTACCCATATTCTGACCCAGGGGTACTGATAGACAGGAAAAATTGGGGATGCGGAGAGAGATGCAATTGGAGATTTAAGCCAAATTGTATCATGAAACCTCTCACATGTTTATTTCACCCGATAAGAAATGCCAACAATAGGTCCAGGTTATCATTAGACCAGCAGTGCCTTTGTACTTGCACTTGTTGCACTGTTTCCACTATACAAAGGAGTCGGGATGAAAGTCACGTCAACACAAAAAATGTGCTCACCATCACACTTGCATCTCCCAATGATATCCCAGGGATAACACCGATTGACAAAATCATCATGACAATTTGAGAGAATTTCAATCTGACTGCTGTAAACATATAAATACTGCAGTGACTCTGCATGAAAGACACACTTTCAGCTGTAGCCATGATTTACTGGAGAAATTAACTGATCAACATTGATGAGGTGCTTCAACCATTCATGGTTGAGCGTGGGCGTGAGATGCCAGGATATGAGACCAATCCATGTTCGCACATTTACAGATGAACTGTGATTCATAAAGGGGACATAACCTGCAGGTGCAGTGTCTCGCTTATCTGACAAGCACCATCAATGCTGAAAGGTATAGGTACAGGGTTTAAAGCAACATATGCTGCCAGCTCTTTCAGGGACATATCTGCTTATTTAAGACCATGCTAAGTAGCTTTCTGCTGCAACAACATGACTTCAGAAAGAAGAGTGCAGGGTTCACAGGGTGGTGCAATTCGTGGTGGGCGGCGCAATTTGCAGTGCGTCCGGTGTGTCTCCGGCCAATTTGTGGCGCTTGGTCTTGATTCTGTGGCGCTGCGCCACACATTGGTCTATGTATGGGAAACACTGTGGAGGATATCATATGCCCAGATAAAGCACTTCCCTGGCTCAGGGTTCATAGGGTGATAATATTCTATTTTGCAGTGGGTGACAGACATCCAATCACAGCTTAGATTCAGAAAACAGCAGGTAAATAAAACCAAGGAAGTGTGAATGAAACTGCTTGTTCCTCCAGGATGTGTCCATGCAAAAATGCAAGCTGCAATACTGCGAAACATGGGCTCCGTTTAATGCAACTGTTGTCAGTACCTTTTCTGAAATACCTCAGCAAGCATTGCTTGATGTAACATCAATCACCATAATAGATGTGACGTCATGCTTTTTGCCGCAATTGTGTGCATCATCACTTAAAAAATGTTACTTACCTTTATCAATGTCAAACGTGGCCTTTTCTCTCCCATCCTCCACGATTCTTCCAGGAAGACATAATCTGAAATAACATATAAATCCAGATGGTTACAACCACTAGCTACACAGGCAATCTACTTGCTTGATCACGTTGATATGGAGACCATTCATTTACTTAGATAATAAATGACTGCAAATCTGAATCTAAAATAGATGGTGCTGACTGATAAACTCTAACTGCACACATAAAGAGGTACACAGTTTAATCAGGTCATGTGTGTTGGTTAACTCACCTGAGAAAGTAGGGCTTGGCATAGAACTTAAAATCTGTCCCATCTATGTAAAGATCAAACTCTGATGTTCTGGTGTAAGGAACTCGGAGGGTGAGGATCAGGTACTCTGGGTCTTGGCTCAGCTCAAACACAGGAGTAATCATAATGAATCCTGGTGTGATATAGACCTGAAGCATTAATGACAGGAAGAATGTCAAGCTCTCGTTAGGATTCCACAGCAATCTGTCAGGCTGGTAGACTGAATAGCGAACCATCTGACTGTAGCATGCCACCTTGTGGTTGACTCTATTACATGTTGTTATAGGCGACCACGTCTCCAGGAGCAGCAGCCCACGTGTGCCACACGGACAGTGACAACTGTAAACAAAGCTAGTGTAAAACCAAGACTCGTTTCCTACCGCAACAAGTTACAAAAGGTGTCTTTATTTCGCCCTAATATTAGCTTGTAAACCGTTCCCCAATCAAAGACATAAATACCAAACTGCATTCGAAAATCTAGACATTCAAAAAAGTCCTGCTTGTTGAGAAACGTATGTATCTTTCAAAACATAGATTCACCATTTTATTGATAACAGCTGTGTGTAATTATGTCCGGCAGAAATGTCATCTACCTAGAAGCATGTTTAAAAGACAGTTGCTCAAAATTTCACTAAGCTATTTAAGAGAGTTAAGTGGGGACTTTACAAGCATACAACTTGTCATGATCTAAATGTTACGTCTAACAGAGTTTTTATTAGCCTTCATACCTTCCGAATTTAACACTAGACTCTAATAATAAAAAGACATGGAGCGGTGAACTATGACTCGATTACATTTGTCGGTGAGCTTTAAGTCACACCGACTTCACAGGTTTATAAAGGAAGTTTCGTTTTGTTATAGCTAGCTATTAGCCTGTAAACTAAGCTAACACATGATAGGTCTCCTCGTGTTTTGCCTCCCATAGCAAAGCAGCAGCGCTAGCTTTAGCTGACAGAACATGCTATCACTAACACTAGTTTTACACCAATGCCAGCGGTGGGAATGGGCTGCTTGACTCCCTTCACTGACACAAAAGCTGTCGCTAAAACACAGCCCATTCAAGATATAGTTTACAAGACAACACACTCACCAGAAAACACTGAGTTTTCCAAACAAGCTCCACTAGCAGCTCTCAGATGTAGCGCCCATGTTTTACCGTAATACCAAGTGTAAATTGGCACCTGAAAATAATAAATAAAAGTAAATTAAATCGTCTGTTACTTTAGCAAGACTTGTGTTTATGAAGAATATAAATACATAGGATAAACAGTTTAGAAAATTATTTATGCATTTGCAGTGACACACTGAGTGACACTCACTCCCCAGACTCATAAAGCCCTTTCAGGAGGTGACAGGTGTGCTGAGCTCAGATGACAATTAATTTGACTTCCATAAGATTTTCCATTTGATACAACTTTAAGTCCAGGGGATATTCATATTTTTTATTGGCACTGACTCATATCCAGATATTTGACAGCTATATTTTTTGTAATTGTGTTACCCTTATTTTGTATGACTACAGCATTACAAACATTAAATTATTATATAATGCATTGCTGTAGATAACATTAGCCAGCAGTACAAGCAGTTACCCTAATAAGTCAGTAATATTTCAGATCCTACTGATATTGTCCCTTCTGCCCAGCTTTTACTTGTGGACTTAAATGTGGAGCACATTTTGCTGATAATACCTGCATTTTATTTTGTGCAGAACTTTCATGATACAGGATAGCAGACACATGACTGGAAGCCCAAGAGGTCCAAGGTCTGTAAATCAAAGCCTCTGTGTGAGAGTCATGCTAGAATTTATTCATACAGATTGCAAGGGGCCAAACTTTCAACTGGATATTAAAGGAAAAAGCCAAGACAAAAGACAAAGACAAAAATGGGCAATTATGATGTCTACAATGGGAATGACTGTCCTCTGAAATTTTATGTAAGATATGCAGAAATAAATCATACAACTTGGTGAGAAAGGCCTTTAAGGCATATAGGTCCTCATCAGCTCATAATCTGTCCAAACATTGTGATTTTGCGTCTTAACTTTAAGTAAAATACAACTGATCATCAGATTGCAGACTGGGGTTTATTGTGGAAGCTGTAGTTTATTTCTTCTTCTTTCTAAATCTTACTCTCAGCTAGGTCTACAATAATTTAAGATTCAAAATGTTTCTTGTCACTCCAAGTCAAAGTACAGCCTTTTGAAATGATTTCACCAGGAGGCTTTCAAAGAAAAATCTGTAAATGGTCATAATAAAAGGGCATATGAATTATATAGACACAGATAACATTACAAACAGTTTACAGTCCATTTCAAAGATTAATAGAATTATAATTATTACTCTCTAAATGAAAACATTTGTATTTGTATGAGCATGCCTTAACAATACATGCAATAATACATTTCTCTGACATTTAAGTGCACCATCCCCTAGATTATCAAAGATCATACATGATTTCATTAAGGTTAAAAGAGTAACCAGAGGCCAGAACTGCCCAAAAGTTTGGGTATATCCCTTCATCAAATTTGTTACGAAAAAGTAAAAAATGAACAGCAAATGTGTATTTGAACTCGGTAATTTGGTATTAAAATGGGTAAATGTTAAGTATTTTTGTTGAATGAAATTCCAATTCCTAAAATATTGAAATAAAGAATTCAGCTGTGTAATTACAATATAATAGTGCGGTAACACTACCATGACTACGGTAATGTCGGAGACGCCACGCCTCCGCTGTGTAATCCTCCATGGACGTTGAGAAGCTCCTCTCCGCTCTCCATCATCATCTGCAGAAAAATGCGAGCGGGGAGCGGTAACAAAATGTCAACTCTGGCTGCTCTCCGTCCCCCGCAGACATGAGCGAAGTCCCTGCTGCCTCTTCCAGCCGCAACAAGTCGCTCTCACCATGCGGATCCACTGCAAAGTAGTTGTGATCGCCGTGTGTTTCGGAGTTTTCCTACTTTTGTACTTTTTGGGGGGCAACGCCGCGGACGATCCGCTGTTGAAAGAAGTTGTAGAGGAGGAGGAGGAGGACAGCAACTCTTCACGGTCGACCCCTGGGCTCGGACGCGATGTTGCAGCAAAGTTTGCGAAGAAATCACCCGCGGGAGTCGGCGTGCGTGCGGAGGAGCCTCTCAAGGGAAGGAAAGAGGGGAAAGCGATCAATAGAGGGGCCAGCGTGAATGCAAAGAGGTGAGGGGAGTTTATTTTCTTTCTCCTCTGTCGATTTGCTGCCTTGATGAGCCCTTTTCCTCCACGCCTGCTTCCATTCGGGCACACACAAAAGCATCATTAACTACTTGGTGCTGCTGAATCTCATCTTCCCTGTCGTTAAGAAGTTAAAGAGTGAGCGTGTCAGCGTTTAATCATGCTTTGAAGCAGACGTGCTCCCTCCATCAAACAGCCTACATTGTGCTCAAGGACGCTGGCTTCACAATAGCCTGATCTGTCAAGAGACACTTTCAACATGCATATGGGCAGATCTGCTGCCTGGCTGCATTTTATGTTATTTTCCCCCTCCTCGTATATTGGACTGTGAATCACGTTGTTGTAATCAGGGGGCTGCTCAGATGTCTGGCTGAAATGTGAGTAGGGAGCATGACTAATGTGATTAGGTGGAAATATTGGCAGTATTTGCAGGGAGAACCACAGACAATGGCACAACAGAATGATAAATAATTACATGATGTCTGGATCTTGATCATTTGACCTTTGTAGGCCTTTATTCAGTCCTCTAATGTGTTAAATTGGCTAAGGTCACCTTGAAAGACACATATTGCAACTAATAAAGAATACAAATGAGCACAGAATGACCTGTTAAAATAACTGCAGTGAGATATTACTGGAAATGACAGAAAACGGAAACCCATCCTGTTGACTGTTCTCTGTCAAAGTCTGCTAAAACAATCTACGTGGGAGTGAAAGCTTGTCAGGTGTGATTTTCCTCTGGATGGTTAAAGAGAAGCTGCACCCTGGCAGATGATCTGATTAAGTCACCATCCCTTTGCAGCCTTTCAAATTTAGACAAAAGACCGAGTTTGTCAGTTGCTATTTCTGTTCAAGGATGGGAGCAATTTATTATGTCTTCCAGCTTTCTAATTTCAGCCTCACACATCCCTTACATTTCCTCCTGGGCTGAATGCCAGCAATGCCATAATAGCCACGACGTGGTTTTGGAGATACCCCGCTCTGCCGGCAGGCAATAATATGTATTCTACTCCAAAGTCAGACTGGAGGCTTGGGACACTGTTAGCTAGATAAAAGCCATCAAGGCGTTACATTGAGAAAGGACCTTTACGTCCTCCCAGAAACCACACTCCTCCATGTGTGCTCAGCACTGATAAGGGAGATGGGGTTGAAGGGGTCACCGGTGGCCGTTGAAAAAACACTAACAGGTTTGGAAAGCGCTCAAGACTGACTGCTGCGATTAGGGGAAACGCACCGAGCATCAGCTAAAGACTCCAAAAACTTTCTTCTGTTTAATTGCATGAGCTAATCAGATGGGTGTTTGGTTGGGAGAATAAAAGCCAAAGAAATCTGAACAATAGGGTGTAGTTTCCCAGTAAAACACACTCAAGCCCTGGCAAACTACTCAGCACTAATGCTCTGTTCATGTGGATCACAGGGATAACAAGTAAACATAGAGGGGCGGAATAACTGATTTTAGGGTTCTCCATTGCTGCCTCTATAGAGTGCTGCTGTGATGACGTGGTTTTGTAAGCAAGCCCTGACGTTAGGGTTCCCACAACATAAAGCTAATATCATTCTTCTATTGCATTTGGGATTATTGCAGCAAAAAGCTCTGTGGCAAACCAAGATAATCCTCACAAATGAACACCACTTTTGTGATTTTATGAAGTTTAAGTGCAGATGTTATGCTAAAAAGCTTATTTCAGGCACTATAAATGAACTACTTTATCACTGTAGAATTCAACATATCTGTCACTAAGCAAAACTGTACAAGATGTGGACGTGATGTTTGCAACAGCCACTGTAGTACAATGTAGTGACTTGTTAGCAAATGCCATTTTTATTTAAAAATCCCATATGGGATGCTTGCTGGCCTATTTTGTGTTGTAGATCAAAACATGAAAGTTTGTGTTCACCACAGACCTTACTTTTGGCATCTGACCCCATCGAAACCTCTTCACGTTGAGACAAGGGAACCACAAATGCTTTATCATTTCTGTTTTTTCAAACACTTGCAACACTTAACTGCATAATTGACTTCAGACAACACTATGCAGGTATTTTTTGTGTCCTTACAGTTTCAGAGTGCAAGTCACGTGCTTTGGTGTTGATTACGTTAATTATGATCAGAAGTTTTCTGACAGCTTTGCAAACACAGCCCAGCGTCAAGCAAGTGCAAAGACATAGCAAGCCAGCTCATATTACTTACTCGTCCAACAGCAAAAAGAAAGACCAGCTCAGCCTCAACCCCCCTCACATTTGTCCTCCCAGCAGTGCAAAGCCCATGTGCTAGTGGTGTAAACACCAACACACTCGGCAACACAGCTAGCTATAACTAGCTGAACACAGGTACAGTTAGCGGCAGTTGATGGTGAGCCTTACATTAGCTTCATGTCCATCAGGAGACTCTCCAAATCCCAGAGAACTGAAGCAGAGCAGCTGGAAGGCTTGAGAGGGAAAACCAGAAAATCTGTTTTCAAGTTTCACCTAAATTAGTTACATAGCTGGTGGTGTGTTAGTGCAGTTGAGCCACTTCTTCTTGCAGCAGTTTGTACTGCTTTCCAAATGTGTTCAGGGTGCAGATGGGAATGACAGAAGCTCCGCTCTCCCTATTATAAGTCAGTGTAGCATCAAATGAATTTTGAAGTTGTCATTTTAAGGTGAAATAGTTGCACGGTGTTGCAGTAAGCATCAAACAGATTCTATTATAAAGGCATGGATCTTTGCCATTGTTCTTCAACTCTCTTTTCATGTGTAAATCTGAGCGGTGGACAGATTTCCTGTGCAGCATGCCTGATAGACAAACATCCCTGTTTTTCCTAATCATATCATTTCCTCTTGACACATCACACTACTTCCTGTGGCCAAAAATAAAGAGAGGAGCTTAATCTGTCCCCCCAGACACCGCACATATGCAGAAAGCTATAATAAACATCTTGGCTATAAATAATTAAAATGTCAGAAAGTTAATCTTTAAAAAGTTTGAGAAACATTTTCTTGTTCCATATTCACCAATGTGAGGCTTTGTTGCTTTTATTTGTTTTTATGTTGTTCTAAATTGAAAATCTTTGGTTTTGCACAGTTGGTTGGACAAAACTATCCATCTGAAGAAGTCTCCTCAGACTCAGGAAATTCTATACGCTGTTTTATGCACTAAAAGATGAATACACTAACCAAAGATATCAGTGTATTAAATGATAAATAAAACTATTTTTGGCTGCAGCCCTACACAACACACCCCTGACTCACAGAAGAGCCTTTACCTATAAGTTACACATTCCTTCACTGATATCTTTATAACCTTCAGTGTATGTTTCAAATGTAAAATAATACAGACATAACCCCTTCTGTCTGCTTTGTTCTGTTGAATTAAGGTCTGCATCTACAGGATTAGATGGGTGTTGATACTTTGTGTTAAAACAAATCCCTTGCCCTGTCACTTCAAATACAGTTCAGCAGCTCTGCTCGCAGTAAAGAAGTCACTCTCTCGCTGTGGCATTATGCATAGCTATAAAAATGTCATCTTGCATGACTGAACACTCTCTCTGCTAGGAGAAGTGTTTTGAAATCTCCCTGCTTGCCTGTGTAGCCTGACGTGGTTGGAGGGGGTGCTTGGGTGAGCCTCATCAGGGGCAGTTAAATCTGCCTGTTAGTCTGGCTAACTCTCTTTTCATTTACTAGGGAATGAGTCATAGAGGGTGTGGAAGGAGAAAATACAGAGATAGAAAGACTTACATCTGGTGAAAGGAGTTCAAAGGAGCAGGACATGAAAGTCAAAGTTTAGAAAGTGTCAAATCATGCCCGAATCCCCTAAGTTTTCCATGAATATAACCTTTTCTGCTTAGTTCCATATCCATGAAATGCTGAAACATTTTGGTAACTGTTTAGGTGAATGTGGTGACCTGTATTTCAGTATTTAGCCAAGTTTTGGTGAAACAAGAGGCATCACAGTACTTGTTATCCTGTTGGAAACTGATCCATTTGCAGAGGTCATCCAGGCTGTTATCCAGTGCCTGTACACCGGCTAGCAGGAAGATCCATCTGGCCAGGATCACAGCTGGGGTTTAATTCCTCCACACATTCTCCTGTGCCTCACCTGAAGGAGAGATGGATTCGGGGAGGGTCTTGCTAGTCCAGGTTATTGGGATCATGGCTCATCTCCATCTTCTCCATCCCCCCTTTATCAGTGATTACTTTGTTTTTTACATTCAAAAACCAGTTAGCATTTTCAGCATGTGAAGGTGAGTTATTTTTCTCTTTCTGTCAAGCAACTTCTAGTCGACTGGCTAGACAGCAGAGCTGGCAGGAGAGTTGATTTCCTCAATCTGACGAGCTAGTCATAGTTAGAGGTGTGAAAAAAATATCGATACAGCAGTGTATCGCAATACTTTGACCTCCAATAAAAAATGGATATTTTGACTCTTAATTATCAATTCTTTTGTATAAATAAAAAAACATATGTTTATGTTTCATGAAGTTTGTTCTGTTCAGACTGAAGGAAATGGAAACGGATATGGTCACAAAGTGCTGTCTTTTTAAAAGACAGAAGTAACCCCCCCCCCCCCCGCACGGGTAAACAAAAAGAGCACCACGAATACAGTCCAGTCCTGTGGGAAGCACTGGTTTAAATACCTTGTTTGGTGAACACCTGCTCAAAATTCTTAGATTTCTAAATTTTTTGGAACATATTTCAGTTCACATACATGTAACATGTCATCGGGTTTAATGAGCACATCTTGGATGAATAAAGAATTGGACTGATACATATTGAGGAATATTTCATTGAGACCATTCAGCTGGACGCTCTGATGGTTATAAATCATTTCATAAGGCAAGGGGAATGAAAACAGATACTCTGGTTCCCATGAAAGTTTAAATCAGCTGGCCGAGGCTGCATCAACATCTAATTCTGACCAATCACAACAGATTTGCTGATGTTTCTGAGTGTTCTTTGCTTTGCCTCATCTTGGCAACCTGTTGTGCGAGCCGTGGATCCAGTTGAAAAGCTGGTTCTCTTAGTTTCTTTGTCATGTGTTCTGACATTTTGTGCCTCTGTTTGAAGACCCGAAATCTGTTCCAACCCCCCCATAGGGTACGGGCATGTTGAGTTTAATGTTTTTGACACCCACTGGTTCAAACCAAAGCGAACATGCAGAACACCAGTCCAGCAAATGACCCAGTTATATGCGGATTAATTAAATGCCTTCAAGGGGTTTTTTGGTCTGTACGCTAGGTCTTCACTCTGTATGTGTACATTTTTCTTTGACATCATCTTCAAAGCTTTTTCCTCTCCTTTACATGCTTTTAAAGGGTTGTCTGTGGTGCTTTGTAGGCAGAGGGCTCCTCATGTGCTCACTCTGCAGCCAGTAATGAATTCAGTCTTTTTGTACCTCTTCCTTGCCTTTCTGACTGCTTCCAGATGTGGGGAACAGTGCCATGACACAAAACATCATGTGTGCAGCCCATGCTTTGTGCAAGAAAGGAATCTCTGGTTTTCTTTTGTCCATCCGATTTTATGCAGAAATCATTTCAAGGGCATTTTATTTTTGCATGACTAAGTGCAGGGTAATTACACCCGTGCTGTTGGAGATATGGATTGCATTTTCTGCGGGAAAATAGGAATGTGTGTTCAACAACCTTGACAGAGCATTGGCCTTTGAAGCGTGGCAGACAGATTTCTCGGCACCTTCTCATTCATCCTAATCTGCGGTTCATCATTGTCCCTCAGCCATGCAGAAAACGAAGTGTCACGCTTGGAGACTGCCCTGCAACCCACCTGTCAAATTTCACTCTTCTCACTTCCCATCCGTTTCATGGCAGACTCCTCGCTTCCTCCAGGCTCAGAGGAGATCCATGCCTTTTTTGAAATATGCAGTCTTTAGTGGTAAAACCATTTTACCTTCCACTATTCTCCCAAATAACGCTTCATGCTGAAAGAAAAGGTTCTTTGTTCTTTTTTGTGCGTGTGTGTCTCCCTACGGCTATGACAACACTTTTGCTGAACATGTTGTTATTGCAACCACCCCATGCAGAGTGTGTATATGGAGGACAAGTAGATGAGCCTCAGCTTCAGGCTCCACGATTGTACAAATGTTTCTGTATCATAGTGGGAGATACTCTGCACTGCTGAGTGTTTTTTAACACCACAGAAGAAGCTCTGGCTCTGCAGAGACTACAGAGAGAGTACATTTTTTACATCAGATAAAGGACCTCCATGCCTTTGAGCATGGAAGAACAAAGTCTGGTGGGAGTTCACAAAGCTGCAGAAGAAAAGAAGTGGTTGTGTGTGTGTGGCGGATGTACAGTCGGTAGTGAACAATATATAAATGCACAGATGTCTTGAGAAAATCACTGACATTTAACCTTGTCTGTCTGACAGGAGGATGGATGTGATGATCTGCTTTTTTCTTGAATGCTTCGCTTGCTTCTCCTGCATTGATTCTGTGCTGGTGACATGTCCATGGAGTGAAAAGCCATTAATGTGCAACAGTGATGTGTTGACAGCTGAGCAGAGCTTGCATGTGCCTGGAGATCGGATGCTTCGGTCCAAAGTGGAAGTGTTTTAGCAGATATTTACTGAACATGCGAGGATGAAATTACACAATTGGTTGGTCTGTAATGACAACCACATCATCAATATACTACTTCACAAGACACATATAGAACTTGTTACCTTTATAACAGCACAGACAAAGTCCAAAAATAAACTATGATCATTATCTTTATTGTCCTCCATTCAAGGGCTTCTGGAGATAGTTTTCAGTTGCTCTTGAAAGTGAGTCGAGGGCTGGAGGTGCACTAAACTAGATCGGGCCAGGAGCTCCCAGGGTTGAGCTTCATCCTCTGACTGGCATTAGATTCCACTTGTTTAAAGATGGGTCAAGTGGGTTGCCTATGTTGCTGCAGTTCCCTGATGCCTTTGTGTGAGCTGGTCCCCACTCTGGCAACGCAATGAGGGTAGGAGTGGTGCTCGGTGGTTCACAGCCCCTGGAAGCAGCACGATGTAGGTGAGGGAGTGCTGTGGTCTGGGAGCTTTAACCTCACCCTGGACTTTTCCAAACTGACCTTGAGCTGGTTGGAGGGGACTGCGTTCCAAAAGAAAGAAAACCAGATCAAGACGCAACAAGTTTGGTGGGGTTGCGATAAACCACAATAGCGCAGGGGAGCGTTACTTTCTCACCACAAAGTTCAGTACAATCCCTAACCCTAACCCTAGCAATTACTGTTCTGTTTGGATGGAATTTTCAAAATACACCTTGGTTTATTCACCATTTTTTTTCAATTATTCATCACACTATGGAATGTGTATGAAAAGGCCTCAACCTGAATTTTGCACATTTGGTTAAATAATGTGCAAAAGGCTATAAAGCTTAAAGACTTCTTCGTTTAGATCCTCCTTAGTACACTTCCTTGTACACTGTAGACTACATACTTGCACAATGCATATATTTCAGCAGGGTAGTGTCTCAAATTGTGCATGGCCATTATGCACGAACAGAAAGTAGGTAGATTAGATCAGCAATGAATCTATTCCAATTGATACATTCACCTTTTATAAGGGTTCTGTCCTAACCTAGTAAGTGAAAAATATGTAATACCTTTAGTTTGCTTAGTTTGGTGTTCCCTTGTTTCATTTTCATGATTTGGAAATAAATTAGTTCATGGCTATGTCCCTACTTCTGCTTGTGTAGTTCTGCAAGTTTAGAATTACATGTTGAGCAGCTGAGCTTTACCTCAAATTCCCAGTCATGTTGTTATGTCAGGCTGAATATCAGGGACAACTGTATAAGCAATGTGTCATACATTATTTTCCATTGGATGAAATCATCCAACCAGAAATATCAGTGCATTGATTTTAAATGTTATCTTTCATAAAGGCATGATATCTCTGCAACAAAGCATATAAAGGAAATGTTTTTTTTTGTATTATATAGTATATTGTCAAAAAATTATCTGAATGTGTTGGCTTGAATTCATCACAAATGTTGGTAATAATCATCAAAAGTACAGACTGGATAAATCTAATGGAGAAGTTTTAAATTACAGTTCCTCTTCCAGTGATTTCACTGAATGGGACTCATGTTTAGTTCAGTCCATCTCTTGCTCTGTGCAGGCACTCCAGCACACATTTACAGGCGATGAGTGAGGAGAACAAGGTTTGTGTTGGCCAAGATTGTCAGCAAGTCCAAACCCCCTCCACTTCCCTCACACATGTCCTTGGCCCATTAAGATCCGTTAAAGACAAACAGTTCATCATATGCATCGTTGGTTCGGTGAATGAGGCCCTGTCATACTTCTCATCCCTGTCCTTTGCCTGCCTTTTCTAGCAAACCTCGGAGTAACGTGGCCCGCCCGGTGACCAGGCGCAGACGGGCAGAGGAGGTCATGCACCTGGCTGTGGTGGCCTGTGGGAATCGTCTGGACGAGACCCTCACCATGGTGAAATCCGCCCTCCTGTTCAGCCTACGGAAGATCACATTTCACATATTTGCCGAGGACCCTCTGGCCCCGCAGTTTAAAGAGAGGGTAAGACCCATTGAGTGTCGTGACGGGCTCATACAAACAGTGCAGGTTTTTATAAAAAACACAAGAACAATATAGTTTAAATGTATATAGATTTAATATATAATAAAAAAAAGGCTTTAGGAGTTTTGGAAGTTCTGGCTTGGTTACTTTTAAATGCTTGAATTTTACTAGTTAAAAACCTGTATGATCCTTTTACTTAATACTTACTAAGTATTGTGACTTGTGATTGAATCCAGCACATGCTAAACAACCCCCCCCCCCCTCTCTGTAATAGATGCTATCAAGATCAGAGCAGTTTTAACTCTGCCTCTGTGACTCGCTCCACGACAGACACATAACCCTTTTATCTCAAGGCTGGGGAGTAATATATCACCACGACACCCTGCTTTTACTCCATTACCATGTATCACTTCAAAGTCACCTTTACAGAGCTGCCTGGCATGATTTTGATGACTTCCACTGATATTGTAACTAAAATCTGCTGTACACGACATTCAGTACAATGGTACAGAATACATTAACTCATTACTTGAGTCATTGTATAAATACACAGGCAATATAATACTCCATCAAATCAAATTCCTTCAGTTACAGTTTTTACCAGACTTAAAGTAGCTGCTTTTTAAACAGTGACTACATTTTCTTTCTAACCCTCTGAAGCCTGCTATTTAATTCACATCTTTTTCTTTTGCTCTTTTTACATTTATCTCACTGTGGCCTTTTATTTCACTGCAATATATAAAATATGTTAAGTCCTGCACCTCATGAAATCAGCACTATTATGGCTGAAAGTGTGGAGAACTCCAACTCTTTTGTGCAGAAAGCACAGTTATAATGACATTATAAAAATGAAAAAATAAAACAAGTTGAATTTCTCTGACAACTTTTTTATTAAATGGGACAAAATGGTATTAATATACACAGCACTTTTGCAAGTGCCACAAGTGTCATGAATGTTGGGAGGAAAAAGGACCTCCACACATAAATATTTAAATATTTGCATTTCTACAACATCTTCTTGCATCCTCTCCTGTCCTTTCCTCTGTGCTCTGTGTAAAAGCTCTGCAGTTCTGTCAGAGCAGCATTAGCCACGTACTGAGTGCACTCTTGCTTGTAGAACCTGTTCTGTTAGCTTGGATTATTGCACTTAGTCACAGTAACAATTGATAATGTAATCTTCATGTTAACTCCACCTGGTACGCCTCACTGTGTCCAGCCTGTTCGATTAATCTGATACTTAATTCCACAATTACTTAATGGCTCTGAGAAGCTTGGAGGTATTTTTAAGCAAATTATCAAAAGTAAAAGTACTAATTATAAAGGCCCAGTTCAAGTCTCTGCATAGATAGTCTTCAACCTGAAGTTCTTAATATTCTTCTTTGGGGATGAATTTATAAACATGTTATTCACATTTTAAATGAAGCAGATTTTTCATGTTAAATCTGAACCTGAGAAATAACTAAAGCTCACGGCTAAATGTAGTAGAGTGAAAAGTACAAAATACACCTCAAAATGTAGTGGAATAGAAATTTAAGGCACATAAATGAAATACTAAAGTTAGGTACAAGTGCCTCAAAATTGCTCCTAAATACAGTATTTAGTAAATGTACTTTGTCACATTCCACCACTGATATAAGTGTAGTGGAGTCAAAAGTCAGGTCCTCCCTGTTTCATGTCCTCTCTACTCTCTGAAGAATATGTTGGCTGGGCAGCTGGCAAACCATCTGAACTTTAAGGCGTTAATGGACCTTTAACAGCACCTAAAGCTCCTAAAACAGCTTTAAATCCAAACCCCTAAACCTGTGAGTCTGCCATCATGTGCTGGGTGAATCGTTGCCATGTGTTGAAAATCCCCTTGTGGAAAACGGGGAGCTGTGGCAGCGAGGCAGAGATAATAGAGCACATATGCTGCGTATGTACAGTACAGCAAGGGGCTTATGTCCAGCAGCAGTGCAGAGACACATGCATGTTGAGGGAGTTAAAGGGATGACCAGGATCTCCTCTGGTTGCATGTCCGCCTTTGTGAGCACAAATGTTTCAAAACACACTGTCTTTATCCAGGGCCTGTAAACTGATGATTATGGAAGGACTCCGGTCCTATAACAAGCTTTAACAGTGCACTTTGGACTTTAAAGGGTGCCTTCTCTTGTTTAGACTGCAACTTTTTAATCAAACAACAGCTGCATGTGTGTCACGCAGCACCGCGAGACATGACTTCATTGTTTTAAATGGACGTCGAGACATTTTGCGCTGATAACTCCGAGCAGCAAGAGATTAGCTTTCAGAATAATGATTGTTTATAATGGCACTTATTTTCCTCACTCAACCTTTTAAGAAGTCCATTAGACACTTCCTCCGTTTAAGAATGTGATGTGTTGCTCCACTTGCAGCTGAACAAGTGGCCCCGCTCCGGCTCAGCCAAGTTCCAGTACAGAATCTACCCCATCACCTTCTCCGTGGGGAACGCCGACGAGTGGAAGAAGCTGTTTAAACCCTGCGCCGCTCAGAGACTCTTCCTCCCCGTAAGGCTGCAGCACTTATCTGCTCTCATATCCCGCCATGCATAATGTCATTAATCCATTTCATTTCTACTTAAGCAGCATTTAACTTTATCCCACTGAATGGTTCTAATTCATTACTTTTCTGATTATTGATGATTTCACACTTTTTGCTGCTGCATTTACTGAATAAATAAGCAGTCTGTAGAGAAGGAACCAGTGATTTCTGCAACTGAAGACTATTGATTTTTCTTTTGCTGCTGTTTATTAAAATAACGCTGGCTTACTGACCATGTAATGAACACGCTGAAGTTCAGGCTGATCCATTGATGATTTCTCTCGCTACGAGCATTCAGTGAGCGTTCACTATCGACTTCATCAGGACCCTGCAAGAAACGTGTAGTCCTTCTGCCCCTAGAACCAGCTAAATTATATAATCATCATCAGCATCACATACTTCTGCAGATTTTTTTGGCATTTAATGGTAACAATATCAAAATCCAGCTATTTTTTAAGTTGGTCTGTTGGGAAGCTTTTACATGTGACCTGTTTCCTTCTGTTCAACAAGGGTTGGTTGCCCAGTTATAGTGGTTTATTTGGGCTGTTGTACAAGCTGTCAATAGTTTTAAACCAGGAAGTAGGTTAGGGGGGCTATCTGCTCAAACTCACTGGGGATTTTGAATGTATTTTGGTTAGATGCTTTAAATAAGGTCTGTGGTTAACACAAGCTTAAACAATTTAGTTGTACAACATAAAATGCAAAATAAATAAATGCTAAATGCCCTCTCTTGTGAGTTTTACATATACTTAAAAAGGCAGTTGCTAACAAGTGGCTAAATTGGACTACAGAGGCTGTCTGGGACATAGAACATCATCAAACCAGACACAGAGAGGAAGAACTCTAATCTACCTAATAGCCTCTAGTTTTGTTTTTTTTCACAGTTCTTGCAAACTCCTGTAGATTGCAGATTGTGTTAATAAACCATTTATTAGGCTACAGTATCAGAATATCTCAGAATAATAATGCCCCAAATCAGGACTGCAGAAGATGCCTTCTTTTTGTCCGCCTCTACCTGTTAGTCATTCGTCTTATATTACTGATAATGCTCTTAATCACTTATTTCTTTGTGAGCCTTTTGTGATGCCAAAGACGATACATTCAGGAAGAGGTTTGAGCATTAAATATACTGTCACTGACCTTTTTCTAATTGAATGTATGTCAAAAGGAATTAGCAAATAATTGATTCCTTACTTTATTTATGTTTTAGACAACGTCACAACTTTTGTAATCAGGACTGGACATTGTATGGAATATAGAACTTAACCAACTGTAACCTCGGGTGTTGTAACTATTGTCACTGATTGTGCTTTTGTCCCCGCTGTTCACCCCCTGCTGTGAGGAAGCTGCGTCGATTTTAATTCCAGCCATAGAAATTAAATGGAAGAATGTACATTCACATTTACATCAGCATAGCAGAATGATCAGAGTGCACTGTTGGCACTGCAGTGAACTGTGGTAGTGGCCTAATTTCCATATACACACCCAGAGCCTGCCCGCTAGAGAGGAACTGAACATTAATGGATTAAGTTCTTATATTTTCTACTGGTAAGTCATCTATAGATTAAATGATAATTTAATATTATTAATCAGCTGAGGTTCTCCATTTTCTTTAGTACTACCACAGCAGACTCTTCAAGTTGTATTCTTCTCACATTGCTCTTCTGTGATTAATCGATGATCCATATCAACAGTGTTGTTATGCACACAGAAGTTTGTCAGGCTTCAGGGGGGACTAAGGCCAAATATAAGAAACAAAAATGGCTCTACCTAGAAAAAGGTAAGAAACAAAATGACAGAAGACTTACCTACCTGACTTAATAAACAGGAGAAAACAGAGTTAACAATACTGGCAGTCCACCCATACTAAAAGGGAATCTTAAAGAATGAAACAACAGCAGTAGTGCGGCCGGTGGAAGGCGACGAGGATGAAGGAGTGCCTTCTGCTACTTGGTGGCTGCCATCTTGGCTGCTTTTATATCCAGGGTTTCCCGGCTGCAGCCAATCAGCTCAGAGCATGAAGCCTATGCGCCAATCCGTCCACAGCTCTGACACACACCTATTTGCATACAAAACAGCAAATATACAAAAGTCACACGCTGCATCACACCATTTTTTTTAGGTTATTTGGCTGATAGGTCAAAAGGGCAAACTGAGAGTGAACTCTGTCACATATTTTTAGCCCTTTTTTGCTATTACTATTGATGTTGGTGTTGTTAAAACAAAAAAAATCCAATTCTGAGCCTTTTTGTTCTTCCTAGTTGTGGCGCACTAAAACCAAACACTCTATCGCTATATTTAGCTCTCTCTTTTAAAGAAAAAAAAGAAATCAGAACTGATTGCGCTGCATCCTGCAGTTTGTTCTCCAACAGACTCTTCACCTCCCTGCTGTTCTGATCAGGACAGAATCAAGCAGTGGACTGGTTTGATTGTGTGGAGCAGGGAGAGCAGCCACTAGGTGTAATCCACTGTTGTCCCACAGCTGCACATACCGACCAAACACCTAAAATATAACATGAAGTGCACCCTTTTTAATCATATATAACCAGATATTTCAGCTTTTGGAGAACCTAGGAATAAAGTGTGACACTCCCTTAATAGTTGTTGACATTGGTTAAGTCCCCACAGAGTGGTTACAATGCTGACTAAAAACCATGTGGTTTTAGTTTAAAGAAAACTGCCTTCAGTTTTCTGCAATCTTTTATCAACAACAGTATCATATTTATGGCTTTTACAATACTCTCCACGCAATAGATGTATTTATATAAGCTCATCATGTATAAGAGCTTCAAGAGAAAACTTGATGCTAATTATGAGGACATCAAGTGCGCTTTTAGGATTTATAATCCATTGAGTGTAACAACACTATTTGAAAAGCACCAATTTGTATTGACAGAGAAGCCTCCTCCTCACTCCACAGTGTCTTTTATTGCTCTGCTGTGGATACAGACGTGCAGAATGAGGCTGTTGAAACAGTGGGTTACTGCTCTGTTTGGGCTTGTTGGTATCGATTGTTGTTTTGTCACACACACCAGCGCCTGCACCTCGCTGCTGTCAGCAACACAATCCGGCAGGGCAACACAATCTAACAGCACAGCTGATGGTGGAGCACACTGAAGCATGGTGACGTGCTTTCTTACCACCAGTCAACTCCACTTATTGGCTTTAACTGTTGTGTCTGTATTGACCCTGCACCTTGGGGTGCATCATCCCAGTAGGCAGTGTTCCAACTCTGAACCTCTGTTGCATATTGTGACGTCTACATGCTACACTGGGAATCATTAGCTGTCTGAAATATGGTTTAAACCCTCAAAAGTTACTGCCTGACGGTAAATCTTATCTGAGCCAAACCGGCCCGGCACTCTGTCTGCCACACGCTGACAGCGCGATCCATCAGTGGATACAGGAAGTAATTATCTCATCTTTAACTCATCTTATTGTTCTTATCAGACAGTGGAAGTCAGCGTTTTCTGCTCCCGCTGTAGCCCACAGCCTCAGTGTTTGATGATATGTGAATTCTAAGATGCTCTTTTACAGATCACCTCTGTCTTGTGCCCGACTTTAATGTTTTTATTTTGTTGTTTTTAGCACACAAGTATTATTAATTTGGATACCAGTAGTGTAGAAAAGCTCAGGTTTGTTAACTCTTTCTTGAGTCCTGTATCAGGGGGAATTGTTGACTGAACACAGCTTTTTAAAACTCAAACCTATAGTTATTTGGAAGATCTTGATGTTGGTCTATAGTTTTGTTGAAGATATGAGAGCTGCACTATGAAACCATTAGTATTCCTCTGAACCACCAGCAGAACTTTGAAGTCCTTTGTCATTTATTTTCTTTCAGAGGCTGTCACAGGTTCAAGATAATTGAAATATATTAATAAGTCACTTATGGGCTTTATGGGTGCCCATAACTTTCCTCTCTCCATACATGCCTGCGTTATGATGACACATGATGAGGCAAAAGCCACATTGTTTTTCTCATGCATTATTTCACCTGTTGCAGATGAATATATCTGTATACTGAGGTCACTAAACAGCCTGTAGCTGCATAGACTTGATGTGACTGGGAAGCTGAGACTGATGTAGATTCAGTGAGCCCACTTTTATTCATGTGTGAGGATGTTGGTCCCTCCAGCCGCCAGTGAGAGCATTTCTTGAACCTTGACCTCACTGTATAAAATGAGCTGCTGTGACCTCTAGGATAATCACAGCCTCTTAGAACTTTACAACCACAGACCTAGAGCATTCACAGAGATTTATGAGCAGAGGAGCTTGACACTCAGTGCTGAGCTGCATTTTCTGTTGTTTACCTTCTATCTCCCCCCAATGCCCATGTTATCAATAATGATGATGAGTGGATAAGGATTATCATAGCTAACAATCAATTATTGTTACCAATTCCTAATATATCTTTAAAGAAATTTAATTAATTGCACAAGAATATTTGTTTGCAATGATTCCAATTGATGTTGTATTGCAATATGACAACATCAGTAATCTAATTTCCTTGAGAAATGTATTAAATGTGAATGGTAAGATGTTTTTTTGTAAGTTTATCTATTAAATGACTTGACATGTCCGCAGCACTACAATAATTCATTCAGAATTACATTTTCAATCATATTTTGCCTTTAACAAATATCGTGCCTCCCTTTTAATATTTATCTTGCACTTTTTTGATCTGGTTTCGATTATTCAGCTGTACAATGTAAGAGCGACACACTTTCTTCTGATGTGTGTGTGTAGGTGCATGTTTGTGTGTATGCACCAAAATGCACTTTAAATAAGACATAAAACAAAAAAGCTATGGCAATTTATTCCAAGGATCATACATAAGGAGGGCCCGTATATTCTCTATCTTGTAAGCAGCGCTTGGCTGAATAAATATTCTGGTGATGACAGTAATTGTGTCCTCCCAGGTCATCCTGAAAGACGTGGACTCGTTACTCTACGTAGACACTGATGTCCTGTTCCTGCGGCCCATGGACGACATCTGGAGTCTCCTGAAGTCCTTCAACAGCACTCAGCTGGCAGCCATGGCCCCCGAGCACGAGGTCCCGAAGATCGGCTGGTACAGCCGCTTCGCACGCCACCCTTTCTACGGCGTCACGGGGGTCAACTCTGGTGTCATGCTGATGAATCTCACGAGGATCCGCAGCACGATGTTCAAAGTGAGGTCAAAACACAGCCATGTTCTCCTCCCACTGTGATCAGTAAAAAGCTCAAGTGAGCTGTGATTTCCCTTTTGCATTCTGAAGGTTATTTTCTTTGAGCTGTGAGTGGGCTGCGATTGAAGCTTTCTGATTACCACGCTAGAAGCACAGACTTCTGCCCTCAGAACTCAATTTAGCAGCTCTCCAGCTCTTAATACTGCCAGCAGATTGCAAATGGGAGTGGGGATTTAAATGCGCTCCTCCTTTGATGATGTGTTTTTGAAAAAAGGAAGTTGCTCTCTCGCTGTTAGTGAGCGAATGTTGTTGTTGGTATTTCAGAACAGTATGATCCC
Organism: Hypoplectrus providencianus; assembly: GCA_028566105.1. Taxonomy (NCBI): domain Eukaryota; kingdom Metazoa; phylum Chordata; class Actinopteri; order Perciformes; family Serranidae; genus Hypoplectrus; species Hypoplectrus providencianus. The sequence continues at coordinate 3,373,954 of JAOWBC010000710.1, forward strand.
CAGTGGCTTGTCGTGGGAGGATCTTCTACATCCACTCTATCAGAAGTACAAGAACCACATCACCTGGGGAGACCAGGACCTCCTCAACATCATCTTCCACTATAACCCAGGTATGGTTGTTTTTAGCACTGTCTTCACGTCATCCATAATGATCATAGAACATAGAAAAAACACATTATGTTTCCCATAAATTGTGTCTTATTTCACTGTTGATGAACCAGTCTACATTATGATTTGGATCAGCAAACACATGAGGCTGTGGCTGCAGGCAGCAGCAGACTTTAGCAGCAGACTGAGCTCCAGCTGCAGCAGCCAGATGTGGGCATTAAGTGCTCGGAGCTACTGGCATCGCTGGTGTTTGCTTTGAAACACACAAAATGTTTTACATATTGTGGCTTTGAGCTCTCTGCAGTCTCCAGAGGGACATTCATGTTAGTCCATAAGCATTGTTCTGACAACGTTTTGCTTGTTCTGCAATCAGGAAAAACCTTTGAAAGATGGTGATCTCCCCTTGACTTCAGTTTAAGGGAAACCAAATGGGAATTATGTGATAATAATGTGAATTTTAACACTATTTTATCCATTTAAACACTCCCTCTTGTTAACTTAGAGCCATATAACTATGTATTTGTATGAATAGTCACTGAATCTTTTAACTGACTTCAGATGTGAGCCCAATCAATTTCTTTTCAGAATTTTAACCCTACATATGCCAGTGTAGTTTACATAATGCCCTTGTTGTCGGGAGGGGAACACTACATGTCAAAGAGTTTTATCTTCAGTTACCGTCAGGGATACGTCAATGATAAGCTGCTACATAGATTTTGATTAAAAAAAAAAAAGTTATTAGTTTTTTTTTTTGGAGGAGAAAAATGTATCCCTCCATAAATTGCAAAATACTCTATATTTATGTAATTTTCCAATGACGATAGGTAAACTGTGCTTTTTCTTCTTGATAGTAAATGCTTAGGGGGGTCCTTCACAGTCTGGCATTATGTTAATCTTCAGCAACAACACTGATTGTAATGGGTTGCATCAAACAACATAATCATATAATAATCCATATTAATCAAATAACTAAAACGTAAAACATTATAAAAGCATTACCCCATATGTCCAACATAGGTAAACAACAGTAAAAAGTACTATTTTGAAAGAACGCTGTGAATGAAACTGAAAAAATACAATACATAATTTCATGTATTTGAATTTATCTTTTCTGTAGTTCAGCTGCACAGATTATGATCGAATATTTCAAAAAGGAAAAACATTAAGCCTTCCACTGTTATACTTCACATAAAATACCAGATATTATAAGAGGTTGATTGCTTTGCTCCAGCCTGCCTTGAAGTGTAAAGAATGTTGTGCTGTCTTAATCAAGGTGCAAATAAATAAATAGTTGGGTACAGAAAAGGATAATGATATTCTCTTACTCTGTTCCCAACCAGTCCATCCTCCGTCCTCTTATTGTTTTTTCTTCATATTGTTAGCATGTGTGGGACAGAGGCCCCTGGGCGTAGAGCTGAGCTGTGCTGCTATTTTTCCACAGTCTCTACTGCATGTCACATGTCCAGAGAGACGTTTTCCATACACATCCATAGCTACAGGGAAAAATACATTTTGATCCATTCACTGCAACATATACCATAACATCAGTCTGGACAGCATGTTATTTCTGAGGCAGGGAAAACCAGAGAGAGACAGAAATGCATGAGCCTTTGAATACAGAAATGTGAAAACCTTCATTAGAATGAATGGGCTTCTTCCCTAGAACATGGTATCCATATTGATACATCCATCATAAAGCATACATTCCTGACTGTGACAGGCTGCATATAATTTTTTCCCCTCAAAACCATTGTTTTGTGTCTGTTTCCAAAGACCTCCAGCACTACAAACAGCCAGCTGTGACGCAGAAGGGTGGTGGTCACATTTATATATGAATACATTATTTAACATCTCATTGTCTAGGTTTTCCATCCAGATTTTTTGTATGTCTCATGAGGAATGTAACCAGTAATCTACCAGTCACAAAGCAATGACGTGTTTTCCTTCCCAGAGTGTCTCTTCATCTTCCCCTGCCAGTGGAACTACAGGCCTGATCATTGCATGTATGGGAGCAACTGTAAAGGGGCTGAAGAGGAGGGCGTGTCCATCCTCCATGGCAACCGTGGGGTGTATCATGATGATAAGCAGCCAGCGTTCAAAGTAGTCTATGATGCAATACGTGATGTGAGTAACCCTGTAGAATATTCAGCTTTTACTGCCACATAATGGTATTGATGCACAGCGCCCTCTGTTGAACCCGCATATACAGTGCAGGGGGGTGAGTCAATGACATGATGTGAATTTCATTGGTTTTAGTTAGTTTTAGGTTTAGTGCAATGTTTGTACTGTATACACTGTGGTTGACTCCCACCACTATAAATATTAAACAATTATCGCAAATAAAAAATATATGATGATATATGTCAAATATATGCCCAATAATTTCCAGGACACATTAAGTCAAGTCAGGCCAAGTCAAGTTTATCCATTAAGAATACAAATGATATTTTTAGCCAACGTTTTCACATACAAGGAGTTTACTGTGGTGTATTGGTGCAAATGAACAAAGAAAGTACTATAAGTACATTTACAGCAACATCGGAAGAAAATGTGAAAAATAGAAAATGTTAAACAATGTATATAAAACATTGAAGAGTAAAAACATGTAATGTTACATAACATCAGTGCACACAGCTCATAGACAAAGTCTAGTCAAAACTGGCCTCAACAGGATTAATCAAACCATGTAGCAAAAGGATGTTTGAGCCTAATTGTGTCTGTAGAGGGCAGGTCTGATGTGGATGCGATATTTAGGTCTTTCAGGCATTACGGGGCCAGAATAAGGCTAATATGGTCCCTCCTGCAGGTACCTGTCAGTCTGGCTGGTGGCATTCAGGACCAGCTGTAGGAAGGGCCTAACTAATCCCAGTGTACAGGGAATTGTTATAGTTGGAGCAGGAGGAAATAATGTAATGAATGACTATGTCAGGATCTTTGAATGAGAGAAAAACAGACGAAGGTTTTTCTTTCATGTGCTTTTATTATTTGGTATATTTTTTTCCATGTAGGAACAAACATAACCAAGATAAAAGATTTATCCCTAAACAGTTACTGCAAAAGTAGAGCATTTCACAGCAGGCAAATTACAGCAGATAAACACACGGAACCAATCACATTATTCCATTCAGGTGTGTCAGTTCCAGGAATTGTCATTGTTTCCTGCTGTGCCACATCAAAATATGCTGTTACTCAGGTTTACTATGGTTGGATATGGAAAGAGTCATATAATAACTAGTATCATAATCTATATCATGTATAATAATTTGAGTAAAACGCCCAACAACTAAAGCAATCTAGCCATCTAATATTATTGCTACAATAACAGTGGTAAGTAAATCTAACAGCGCCTTTATTTGAAATTAAGTCTATTAAGTGATATAAACATCAAATGATATTTTAATTGGGTTTTTTTGTGGGTGGTGGAATCTGTGTAATCAGCAAAAATTTGATTGTCTTAAAGAATTAATAATATAAAATGTTAACCTAACTAGACAGATAGACAGATAGACCTTCCGAGTGTCTGAAACCCATTCAAAACCATATAAAATCAGAGAAACAGAGGAATAACTACTCTCTGCATCATGGAATATTTTTGGTTGAATGTTTATCATTTAACCTGAAACAGATGAAAGGCCTTTTTTTGCCTAGTATAAAGTCCTGAAGCAGGGGAAAACTGCTAGCTTAGCTCTTATCATGTTACAACACCTGAAAAGCTTTTGATGGTACATCTTTTCATTTGACTCTAGGTAAGGAAATGAAGCATCATACTACCCAAAATGTTGCACTGTCCCTTTAATGACTTGGGCTCAGAAAAAGAGCAGCTTTGCGTATTTTCTCTATGAAACAAATTCCCCCTTGCTTGCATTAAACAATCTGGGTCAGTTTTTAAATTTAGAATTTGTTTTCTCCGCCAGCAGAGTCAGTTCCCCCCTGCTCTGCAGAGATAAGCCTCTTAAAGAGGAGCTGGGTTCTAATTTATGATTAATACAGAACACCACCCCACCGCAGCTGACGGAATTTGTAAATAGCATTTAGCCTGTGATATGTTCCATTAAATAACTATCAAAGTGAAATAGCTTTGGGATCAGAGCTGACGCAGGACAATGACTCTGTCCCTGCAGTTTCCCTTTGAGGACAACATGTTCCAGTCGCTGTTCCACCCCATCCAGACCAAGTTCCTGGACACAGTCAACACCCTGTGCGGTCGGATCCCTCAGGTCTTCCTCAAGCAGATAGAAAAGACCATGAAGAAGATGTTTGAGGACAGAGTGATCCGACATGTCAGGCCGCACAATTAACTGTCGGAGGAATGGACTCCCTGTTTTATCTGACAACACCAAGAGCCATCTCGCCGTGGATTACGTGTCATACCAGCATCAAACAGACTGAACTGTGTGTGCGCAGTGTATTCTGGAATGAACATTATGATCCTCTCATCATGGTATGGGTTGTGAGCCTATGTATACAGAGAAGCATGCAGTGCTGGTCAGTGATGCTGTAGCATAGGTTTGCCTTATCTTTGACTCTTCACATACCAGTTATTTGTGGCGATGACATTTCCGACAATGTTGGAATATATACTTCTTTTTTTAATTGAGGATTTTGAAAGCTCTTCATCTCAAGTGTCGGCTAAAAGCAAAAAAAATTAAGTCATATTTGTGTATCTACCTACCGTCTTTATTTTTCCTCATCCTTGGACTTTGGAAAGCTTTACTACTTGAAGTAGTACAGTCATAAACCGCTCCTTTAAAATCATGTGAATGTTTTACCAGCAAAAAACTTGAAATGTGAGTCTGTGTGATTGGGAAGAGTTGTTGGTCTGCTGCCAAATGCCACTGACAGTATTAAATACAGCACAGACAGAGGAAATACGGATGTTTATGTTACAAAACGAATGTTAAAATGCACTTTCAGAATGATATTAGGTCTGTATGGTTGTTTTTAAGCAAATCTATCCACAGATTAGATTAGTTGCTACACTGTCCAAGTGAAACCAAAAGTGCTAGCATTTAAAAAACGACATATTACAGCTGATTATGTGCCATATAAATATTAATGTCTGCCATTTTTACTATTACAAGAAAATGAGTGGTAGTTGTGTGTGTTTGAGAGGGTGTCTTAGTTTGTTATATGATGTTGTTAACACATGGCTCACATGTTTAAGCAGCATTACTTTCAATGTGATGTTATGATCTAAATATATCATTCAAACTGGAAACTGAACATGACTGTACAGTCAACACGTGTTTCTAAATAAATCAATGCAATGCACTGAGTCTCATTTACATATCTTTGCAGTTTATGGAGATTGAAATGAACAGTAATACAAATGGAGGAATTGCACTACTCACATGTCATACTAATTCTACAATACGGTAAGACACATTTTAGCTACACACTGTTGATGTCTGACCAACAAAAAAGGTAAATGCTGGAGATAAATTGGTTTGATAATGAAAGTGATGACAATCATTTTCTAGCTGTTTTCAGACTTTATTTTAAATAAAGGTTACATTTGCAGACTGTCCAAAAATACATAGTTCCTGTGAGGTCCCCCGTTTGTTTGACATTTTTCATTTAAGGCTGTTTCTATACTCTTTGCAACCAGTGCATGTTCAAAATGGAAAGAGGGCCAGAAACCCCATTAGGTTGGCAAGGACATCTTCTTTCAAAATGAACAGTGAACTCTTAGAGTATCTTTTATTCCAACCAAACACTGAACTTTTTAAGGCAACACCCAATGCACTGTGGTAGTGACCTATTATTAATAAGGTTGCCCCATGCAGAAACATTTCCTGATTTGAAATCTGTTTCATTCTAAATCAGGACAGTCATTTACAAAATGAATATACCAAAAAAGACGACTTGATCATCCTGCAGCCAATCACAACTGATTATTCATCAAACCATGGGAAAGGTAAGGGTTGATGTCCGACAAGGTGTCCATCATCAGAATTTAATTGACAAAAGGGAGGCCATTGATTCCTGTTTACAGCTCATATCATGGACTGAGAGTTTGAACATCCATTACCGTCCCATAAGGTTATTGTACAATGGCAACGTTGTTCATAACTCCAGTGAATAGGATGAAGCATAGATAGGGCTTGAAAATTAGGTATATTAGTAGTCCACTCAGCCCAAAGAACCCTTGTTTCAGGTGTTAGTGAAAGGGCAGAGGATGATGGCAAATTAAGAAGAGGCGTAGCACTGCTTCTTATCCACCACTCAATTACCAACCATACTTAAATGTTCGAGGAAAAATATAACACTTTAGGATTCCCCTAAGTCTATTGAACTCAGTTTCAGTTCATCAATCCAAGTCAGATGCACCAGGGAAACCAATTAGCCAAACAACCAACACAGGCTTATGAACGTGCTCTTAGCAATGCATAAGAATATTGGCTGAAATATTGATCATTTAATCAATCAATTCAATCACACCGTTGTATCTGTACCAAGGTTTAGATGGCAGAGAATATACAGCACTGTCTGTCACTCTGTTGTTGCTGTTTGGTACTCTGTAAAATGATTGTTCAGTTGTCCATTAACATTTAACTGATTAGATATGATGCTGAAAACATGATAATTTTGAAAATTGCAATATGAAAGAAAATTCATTAATGCAAGTAATTCATATCTAAAGGTTTCACAGAGGGCTTTTTTATTTTATGATTCACAACATGATTAATACATTTTATTTCAAACAAACCATGACTGTTATTTCATAGCTGCTGGAAGTATTTTCTGGTTTATGGAGGGACCAAAACAGGGTTCCAAATACCCCTCTGTAAAAACCGAAGACTCTAGATTTCTGAAAGTGTATGCATTTAGAAAGATGATGCTTCATTTCATCTCTCACATGTAAATAACTCTTTAAAGCGAAATAGATATCCCATCAACCACTGCTGCTACTGTTCCATTGTGTTGATTACTTTTTGTGTGCTTTGTGCAATACCTTTGTGCAATCTGTAATTGTAAATAATCAACTGGAGAAGTTTCATGGTGAAATCCCTTAGTTTTAGTTCTTATTTTATCATATTCAACATTTGAAAACTAAATTTTTATGTGTTTTATATTTCTATTGAATTTCTGTTTGTATGTTCTAAGTAGTTATTCCACAAGGCTCTGTTGCTCTTCCTAGTGCAGAGCCTGTCTGTAGCTGAACAGGCAGTGACCTCACGGCGCCATATTAAAATGCTCCCTCCTCTTTGCCTGTGAGATCGTAGCTTAGCAGCAGCAGCTAGCCGCCAGTCTGCTTTTTTACATCCACAAGACTGACAGAGGGCAACGGCGTGATGGAAATTGACTCGCTTCAAGAGGCGCTCAGAGGTCATTTCAGATTATTTCAATAGGTTTTTTATTTGTTGGGACGACGCGTTGTATGTGTGCTTTCGAAAATGCAATAATATATATAACAAACGGGTTGTAGCTCACTTGCTAATGTCGCTAGCTAGCTGTTACCTGTGACTAGCTAACGCTAACCGTACAAGCGGCTTCACGGAAATGGTTAGCTGTCTGTCCAATTTATTGGCCAAGGAATAAAAATAACGTAATACTCAAGGTGTACTTTGACCGCATTTTTTGTACTTATATATATATTTGTCCTCATTGTTCGTTTTAACTTGCCGACTGATATCTTTAGCTGAGATGAAATAACCGGCCAGTGTCACCGGCAGACTGCTTGCCGGCTACGCTTTTGCGGCTCACTTAACGTGCTAGCTAGTGGGCTAAACTTAACGTTTTGCTAGTTATGGCTAACAAGCGACCTGGCTAGCTAGATAGCACCCACTAGCCCGCTACATTATGTAAATGGGAAACGTTAATTATGCTTAGTTATGGTTTCTGCCAAACGGTCGCCAGAGACCTGCTAACAAGCTTTATTTAGGTGACTAACTGTATGGAATGTTAGCCATAACGCCTAAGGTTGTGTCGAGTTATCAAAACTGTTGGTGAAGCTAGGGTAAAGCAAAGCCTGTCCATCCCTCATCAGACCAGTACATAACGTACTGTTCACACCGTTGTTTGTTTTCTCTCTTCAGATTTTGACAAGAAGGCAAAGTCGGAGGCATCTCCTCTTCTGGAACAGTTTCTATGTCATATTGCCAAGACTGGAGAGACCTTGTAAGTGAACATAGCAGGTCTGATCAATTCTCACGCCCTTCCTAACTTTTCTATCACACACGCAAGTTATCTTGATGTACACCAGTATTTAGAAGATTTTCTAGATGTGCTCTCTTAGAGTAACGTTTACAAAGGTAAGATTGGTAGACATTTTTTTTTTCCACCAGTTGTGTAATTTTGGTGGCACTAACATCTTACAAAGTCTATACATTATAGATAGATGGATAGATAGATGTACTTTATATCTAGCTACAGTAAGATTTGCAACACTGTTCACTTTTTTTTCCCTCTACATATTAATGTACTATGCGAATATGTTTAACTGTATTCTGCTTTCTATTGTTTTCCAGGGTTCAATGGTCTCAATTCAAAAACTACTTCCTGTTTAAGTTAGAGAAGGTGATGGATGACTTTCGAGCCTCAGCCCCTGAGCAGAGGGGTCCTGCAAATCCCAATGTGGAATCAATTCCTTTTGAAGATATGAAGGAGAGAATCCTGAAGATTGTGAAGGGATACAATGGGTAGGTGATCAGCTTAAGTGGTTAATTTCTGTATGAAAGTTCTAAAAGGCTGCTTATTGGATGGATAAATAAGCCATTTTAAGCATGCCTGGTTCCCCATGACCAATAATTTACATGGATAGGTGTTATCAACTCACTATAGTTGCTACACAGATATCTGGAGTCTATATCATTATTATCTTTGGCCTCCTCATCCTGTATTAGTAGTGTTTAATGCCATAGTATAGCTGATTTGGCCTTTCTTGCAAAGAAATAACACAACTTGTGGCTTTTCACTAAAATGTTATTGCAAGGTCTGGCTCCATTTATTGCATTGTTCAAATCTGTAAATATTTGGCCTCTCAGTGACGATGCAAAATGATGATGATTCGTAAGTGAAACATATCTAAATGTACTTAAGCTTACTGTAAACATTTTTGATTATGGTATATGAACAGAATGAGATGTGACTGGGAGTGTGCTTGAATCTAATTTGATAAGGACATGTTTACACACAGACCAGAGACGCAAAGTAATTGAACAGAACTTTATCCAGTCTAATCCGGTCTCTGTTAACTGGGGTCCCTCTCCAATTTGTCCTCAATGTGGCAAGTGTGTACAGCAATGTGGGCACTTACCTTGCTTTCTGGGTGTGACCTTTTTGCCGTGTCATCCCCATAGCTTTTCAACCAATATGTTTGTGGAAATGGTCAACCACACATGGCTCTTTATAGATCTAGTATCGTAATTTAGCTCTCAAAGTGCACCTGATTGATTCAGTTTACAAATTACAAGATTGACCCTGGATCTTCCTACATGGTGCAAACTTCTGTTGGCTAATTTTATATATGCAATATATATTTATTAAGGAGCAATGTTCCAAGACAATGTAGTCCTCAGAATTATGATTTATTAAAGTAATAGTAGCCTTATCAAGTAATGCATATGATTGTAGAATGTGCGAAATAGGTATAAGCTAGAGATATTCAACTGGCTCTGTGTTGGGACCACTTATACAAAATGGCAGGAGGCCAGTTTGATAACCAAATAATAATTACTGATGAATGAATGAGTAAATATTAGACACGTAACTCATCTCTATTTTAAGAAACTGACTTCACCAAAGTAAATTAGCTCAATGATTGACAAAGGACTTGTAAAACATTTATATTGATATTTTAATGAGGGTCAGGTATAAGAAGGGTATTGTTTTTTAGAACTTGAAATAATGGGGGTTAAGACTGGACATCTTGTTAATAAATGGAAATAAAAATTATTTTAGGCAATCTGGTGCCTTTATTTCCATCAAAGTAAAGAAACATGGGAATTAGAAAATGGCTAATGTGTTTCATGCTACATGTGGCCAAATTACTGAGTTGAGTGTTATTGTATAAAGTATTATAAATACATTTCTTTTAAAAACTGTCATGTAATCACACTACATTAATTAACTTGATGCACAACTGGCTCTCTTTTGTGATTTCTCTCTAAAGCTCTCTGAGTACTTACTGAATTGACGAAATAAAAGGATGAAACAGAACATGTCGGCATATTTGTACAAACCACCCCCACCTAAATGATTTTTTTTATTTTTATTTTAGAATTCCATTTACGATCCAGCGCTTGTGTGAGCTGCTCACAGAACCCAAAAGGAACTACACAGGAACAGATAAGTTCCTTCGGGGGGTCGAGAAGGTATGTCCTAAGCAGCATGGCTAAGTTGCTAACCTGACATGTTGACGTTTTCACTGATTCAGGAATTCTTGTTTCCCCACTAGAATGTAATGGTGGTAAGCTGTGTGCACCCAACTTCAGAGTGAGTTTCTTCTTCATTTTAACACTTTGTAAAATGGGTTCAAATGTAGTATGAGGTATTATTTTTTCGACTGGTTTAAAAATGTTCTTGACCTTCTTAACCAGGAAAAATGGGTGCAGTGCGGTCAACAGAATGAATGGCGTGATGCTTCCTGGGAACACATCTGCTTTTACAGAGAGGTTGTGCGAGGACACATTTGGTCCTTGATCCTAAAACTTACAAATTGAATTACACCAGATAACATTTTTCATTATTGTTGATTTAAAAAAAAATTCTTTTTGCATTCCATTTCTCTCTTGATGGTTTTTTATTAGGAAAGTGAACGGTCCTGGAACTCCGCGGCCGTTAAACCGACCGAAGGTGTCTCTGGCTAACTCACTAGCAGCTAATGGCCTGCCAGACAGCACAGACAACAAAGACCTCAACACAGAGCAAGAAGGCGACAAAGACTTGGGGTATGTTAGAAGCTGTAACATCAATAAGTTAGTTCTCCGTCTTCTGTATGAACCAACTGGAATAACATTTGTATCTTCCTATTCTTTTTTTTTTTTTCTCAGTGAGGTTTCAGCGTCGGGGGGGTCTCTGGGGAGCTCGTTGAAGAACAAACATCCAGAAGATGCAGAAGAGGACATGGAAGCTGAGCAGCAAGAAGTGAAGAGACTTAAGTTCAGCAAGGATGAGGAGGAAGAGGAGGATGAGGAGGATGAAGAGGAAGAGCAAGAGGCAGACACACTAAGGCCTTTACATACCACCTGCCTCTCAAAAGAGGCAGAAGCCATGGTCCAGGAGGAAGAGGAAGAGGAGAAGGTCGGGTACAGCAAGGAGAATGAAGCCTCCAGCAGTGCTGCTGCCACTGAGGACCAAGGTAGGATTTTTTTAAGCTTTACATTAAGTTTGTGTTGATTGGTAGTTGGTTTGTATATTGTGTTTATTTCATATTAACAAGGGAAATTTATAGCATGTTCTGAAAAATTGGATACATGCTGTATTGTTTGCCAGTTTACCTGGTATAGGTGCAGTTTATATCATGTCTGGTGAGTAGGCTAAATAATAAACACCTTTAGGGCAACACAGTTGATTCAACTTGAAAACTTAAAAAAATGTACCTAATAAACTGGTTGTGAAAATATCAGACCTATCAGATTCTTACACTATTTTGTCAAAAAAATCAAACCTACTTTCTCAAAGCAGTTCCAGTCCTGTTCTGAAAGAGTCTTGACAGACAAGTTGATGAAAATACCTGTCTCTAAATAACCTCAAGCATTGTTTTATGCTTTATATGTTGTGTAAAACATATTGGTGCATATCTGACAAGAAGTTCATACAAGTTTGTCCAACCAGTATTGGCCTTTGCTATCTATATTTCTGTAATGTAAATGTGACCCCGTTTCTAAAAATAATATAATCTGTTTTCTAATCTTACGTTAGTGAATATGCATTCTGTTGAATGGCAATAAACTGTGAAAGTTAGTGGTCCTGCTTGAAGTTTGCGGTCTCATAAGCACACCAGTCACTCCTCTGTCTTTACTTGTCTGGACAGATTTGAGTCATTTGAGTCTGAAAAAAACGCTAAAAAGGCTCATAAGACACACTGTGTTGTTTTAATATCGTTTTCACCACAGAACCAACAAGCAGCACGCAGGCCGAGGTGTGTGCGGGCTCAGGGACAGAGGCTGAGCAGGCTGAGAGGGAGGTGCCATGCGGCTCCCAGGAGGAGGGCAGCGACATGGATCAGACCGAGCAGCAGGCACCTGCGGGCGTCCTGGAGAGCCCTGAGACCAGCAGGGACAGTGAGGAGAGCAACAGTGACCCAGTCAGCAGCAGCAGTAGCAGCAGTGGTAGCAGCTGTAGCATAGAGGAGAGCGCAGAAGCAGCCAGAGAAGACGTAGCTCTCGCTCCCTCCAGCAGTACGACTGAACCTCCTACAGAGGGCGACATGGATAGTGCCACCTTGAACACTGGGACCACTGAGGAGCCAATGGAGCAGGACTAGACTGAAGGCCCCCCTGCAGCCATGTGTGACCATAAACCAGCTTGTCCTTGAATCCAGCTTGACTGTCACTGGGACTGAGGATAACTGCACCTCATACACAAGACGAATGCTTCGTCCCGCTTTTGGGCACTCCTCCAAAATGGCTACCTGGCATTGATGTGGGCATACAAATAAATTTTCATTTGAAGTTTTTTTTTTTCTTTTTAACTGGAATATTTTATTGATCTTCTTATCCTCTGTTTTTAAGTTTCCTGTAAAATGGGGTTGGTTTCAGCAGCCTTGAGGTGATTGGCTGCATTTTCTTTTTGTGTTCATTGGGGTTGTTCAGACGCTGCGGCGCTCTCATTCTCTTCTTACACCACTCGCCAACCATTTGGACATTGGGACAGGATTGGTAGTCTAAGTTTTGTACCCTTTAAGCCCAGTGTACCACACTATCGGGTCAGAACAGAGCCATACCAGCCACTGATTATTTATGGAATTTTTTAAGATATGAGCTAATCACCTTTCTGTTCCAGACTGAAGCTCATGTAAAGTGTTCTTTGGTTGAGCAGTGACCTGAAGGTAACACCCCACCACCACTATATTGTTGCTCCACCAACTTCCACAAGGCTGTTGAGAACATGCATTGTTTTTAAAGTTACATCTCCATCCTTATGAGATGGATTTTTTTCCATTGTGTCCTTTTATTTTAACCTTTCTTTTTCTTTTGTCTTTTTTTTTTTTTTTTTTTGCAATGATACACTACCAATCCCACTAACAATACAGTGACATGCTACCTTGTCGAGGCGTCTTCTGTAAAATGATATATTTTGGATGCATAAAACCACCATAATTTATATGATCATTTCAATTAAATGAGTTATTTTGGAGTACGTTTTTGTTTCGTCTGCCAGTTGTAGTTTACAAAAACCAGCTGTAAGTACAAAGATGACTCCTGCTTTCTTTGTATCGTGATGTCACCATGTTGTTTCACCGACCGATATCCAGAGCAGTTTCTGGTTTCCAGTTCTACACCTGTTTTCTGCAGCTGTACTTTTTGATATTTAGAATTTTAAATTTCTGTAAAGTAGATTTTTGTAGATTGTAATACAGTATGTGTTCACTGCCTTTGTGAAACCATATATAATTGTATAATTTCTGTGTATACTCTGAATGCTTTTGCTTTCAGTGGGGTATTCAGAAACAGCAATAAATGTTAACATTTTTATGCGTGCTGGTCTTGTTTACTTTCACACAGCGTTTATCCCTTTCTGTTCACTGCCTGTATTAACAGGTGCAGGTCTGTGCTGGCTCCCTGAAATAGGGTAATTAACAACAGACTTGTTAAAGTCATTGGTAACATCTGATTTCCCCAATATGACGAGTAAATTTGTCTCCTGTGATGTGCTGGTATCCAACTTTACCATGTTGTATTACTAGATAGTCATATTTAGTGTGAAGGTACACCAAACTGAATGTCAGTGCACCACAGCAATGTAACAAATGTTAAAGCAATGTGTTCTTAGCCTCATTACATCGGTTAGTGGCTGTATTTCCAATAGCTAAGAGTATGATTTCAGTGTCGACAATACACGCTGAACACTTTGTTTTTAAATTTACATAGAAATAAAGTATGAAGGTAATACAATTTCTTTCACTTTTTTCACAAGTTGAAGTATTTCAACAGGCAGCACACTGAAAAGGCTAATTTGTCACAATTTTGGGGTACACAGGGGTAAGCAGCATGATTTAACAGGTGTGCCTTGGGCTGGTAGCAGTAAAAGGCCACTATAATATGCTTTTTTTTTTTTTTTTTTTTAATGTGCACTATGCCACATGTCGCAAATATTGAGGAAATGTCCAGTAGAACAGTTGTCTGGGATGTAAATGTTTAGTTCACTACCAGAAGCCATCTCCAGTGACACTTGGGAGAAATAAGCCTATTGTGTGTGTGTGTGTGTGTGTGTGTGTGTGTGTATAAGCTCTTAGATTATTTATTTTAACTAGTGGAAAATGAAAGCAAGTGTGTGTCAGGCCAAACTCACATAAGTATGGTGAGTAAGTGAAGGGCCACACATGGGGCAATGAATGAAAACATGAAACACGCACATGGAAAACATGGCAGATTATTCTGTGTGTAAGAGGATTTTTTCTTATGTAACTATTTCAAGCTTTATTACCACTAATACAGACCTGCAATGAATGAAACATATTCCAATATTCATTATTAATGAAGCAACACCTGTCATATACAGTAACTCTTCCATTTCCCTTCTGTTTTACTGTCTGTGTAACTAACCTATGAGAATGAATAATAACCTTGACATTTATGTAATTTAGACTAATGGGAATAATGGACTGTCTAATATGTGATAATAGACAGGAATATGGGAGTAGAGGCTCATTGTAGTCATTTGCCTCAATATTCATTAACATAATACTGCATTTCATTGGCAGTGATGGAGTTATTTTTTATTTTTTATGTCATTGGATTGAGATTATTCATGGGCAGGTTCCAGCCTGGGGCTGCACGGTGCCCATGAGCTGTAAGGTATCTGGGTCATGAGGGAATGACGATGTTTCTAATTTTGACTTCTCAGGTAAAAAGTAGTCGCACACAAACACACAATATTTAAATAAATTTCCATTGTTTTGACTTGAATGTTGTCAGGGTGTCTCATATACTGTTGACATGTAAGTAAATACTATACCCCGAAAAAGATTGTCATGCTGTTGGTTGTTTATTAAAAATTCACTGCCATGTTATGTTGCTACAAGTGTGCAAGAAGCTTTTCTTTAATGTCAGCATCATGATCATAAACTAATAATAAAATGTAGCCAATTTGTAAACTTGTGTTTGAAAGAGGGTTTTGAGATTTTTCTTTTCAGGAGCAAATGTGACCTCTGAGGGCAGAGGGAGCATGATTTGAAAATGATGGAGGCCTTAGAAAGAAGATGACACAACGCACAGATTGTGTTTGGCAAACATCTTGTGTCGAGGCCCACCATCTGCTGAGGGGCTCTGGTCAGAACCACAATATACAAGGGAGCAAACCTTTGCCCATTAGAAGAACTTCCAATATGGTGTCACTGCTGTCTTTTGGCAGCTGAAATTTGCCCAGGCTCTCTGAGGAAATAAAAAGTGGACTGCATTTTAATCCGTGCTGTACTGTTTTAACGTTGGGCTCTGAAGACATGTCCCCAGGGAAACAAATACCAGGTCAGGAGGGATATTAAAACCAGTTCAATACCGAATTATTTTAACCTGACCTTAGCTTTATGAATGTCACACGATGAGGACAGAGGTTCTTAGACCAGGCCAGTTGACTTGTCACACTTGGAGCGACTCCTCACTTCATATGTCATTACTGCACTTGCAGGTGAAATTATATCTTTGCTGCCTTCTGTGTCTGCAGCCGTGGGGAGCAGGACTCTATTAGCAGGGGATAAAGTTTGACAAAGGTAAATACACCAGCCGGCTTGTTGTCAGATTGGCAATGAGCAAAGCTGCCTCTGGCCACCCTGAGAAGCACAAAAATCAAATTAAATGGAAAATGAAAGAAAACACACTGCAGGCTGTTTCTTTTTAAAGTGCAGCAGCATCACTTATATTTGCATTCCAGTTTTGTCCAGAATCAGTGAACGAAAATGACAAGAAACTAGGATATTAGTGCTTATGATCCCATAAATTGGCTGTTAGTTGGTATACTATAGTATAATAGTTATAATTGTGGTTAGTAGAGTGAAACCTTCAATCAAACTGAGTATGAAATTAAACTAATGTCTCATTATACCTCTGACACCCCCGGAGCCTCATCACTGGCCCCTGGAGGCCCCTGGGCTACACTTAACACCCAGTGGGCTGCTGAGTGTAGTTAAACTTGAGTGTAATGCTTCACCACCTGCCTCAAGAGAGGAACTTTAAAATGGATCTGTGGTCTGTGGCAGTGCATACCAAATCATACTAATTGTCTCGAGTCATCGTGTCAAGAGAAAAGTGTTAGACACACTTGGTGACACTGACAGGATTAAAAGCAGAAATATATCACGTCTTAAATAAGTCACAGAGTTCACAGACAGAGCAGCAGCAGTCGTGTCCTCTCAGTCGGGGTCACGCGCAATCTCCGTGTCATCCAATAGAGGGTACTGTTTAGTTTCCGAGCCACACCAAACATGCTTTGCCTGCCCTGAAATCAGAATGCACAGCGAGTCCTCCTCCTGCTGCTGGTGAATGCAGGCTGTGACACATTCAGTATGCCTCGTTATACGCCGCCTTGAAAAAGCACACACACACACACAGACATCACCTCTTTCAGCTCCATCCAGCGCTGCCCGCACGATGAACCCTCGTATGCCAAATTTCGTTTCTCCAGGAGAGCCGGCTGCTTGTGAATGAAGATGAGATGACATCGTTTTCTTTATTGTCCAAATGCCAGCCAGAGTGTTAGTTTCTGCTGCCGCTTGTTCTGAACCCGTGACACATTTATCATGCCTCTTCACAAACCACAGGCATCAGATTAACTCCCACGTGTTTCATTTCTCACACTGTTATCCAAGTGATCTAGGATACATATGTAAAAGACTACTCAACTTGCTTTGCCTGGGGTCCAATTTTGCAAATTAAGAGGAGCCGGGGGCCAATTAATGAATAAACATGAATAATTAAGAGAGATTTGAAAAAAAAAACAAAAAAACATTTTAATTATTTTCACTGATATACATTCCAATTGTAACTCATAATATTAAAGGGAATTATTATTGCCTCATCTTTTTTCTCATTGCATTAAAAAAAAAACCTTCAAATAAGAAAAACTACCAGTGTTCATCAGGTTATATCCTTTCTTACTCTAAAGAAGTACACTTATTTTACTCATAATGTTGGGTCTGCATGCTTCCCCTGGTAAATGGTAAATGCTAGCTTCTTATCTTGTGGCAAATTCTTTGTAATGTCATATTTGTTAACACAGTGATTCTCAAAGTGGGGCCCAGGGATCCAGGCATATTTGACACTTGCCAGGGGGTCCCTGAAAAGTTCAATACAGATATATGAATGTAAAGAAAGAGCTTTCA
Source organism: Hypoplectrus providencianus (assembly GCA_028566105.1). Taxonomy (NCBI): domain Eukaryota; kingdom Metazoa; phylum Chordata; class Actinopteri; order Perciformes; family Serranidae; genus Hypoplectrus; species Hypoplectrus providencianus. The sequence continues at coordinate 3,391,544 of JAOWBC010000710.1, forward strand.
TTTACTTAATGATTTCACTTTTATCTATCATTAAAGTAAACCCCTGTACCTTAACAACCACATGCTTGGTTGACCGGTGAAAGAGCATTGTGAGATGCCATAGAGCTCCACAGCTGGTGGTCTGCTGATTGCAGTGGCAGTGTGGTCGTCTGGTCAGTTTTCTCCATTAGAGGAAATGTTGGTGAGCCTCCAGACTCAGATCAAGTCTGTTGTGCACCAAAATAGCAGTAACTGGCAGACAGGGATAGAGACTCGCACTGATGACTGACCTGCATACTGAAGACTCAGACTTAACCTTGGACCGAGCATATTTGGTCGATATGCACCTGCTCAGACACACCCTGCCTCGTGCTGTTTTGACTACTCATGCCCTGGTTTTATCTAACGCTCTCTTGAAGCCCCATTTGTGACTCAACTCAATGCCTCAAAGACAGATTTCATGACTTGTGACTCAACTCAGCCTTTGATGCCCACCATGCCACCATGTCTCTGGAAAGTACCAGTTTGAGTCTCAAGAGAACTTTGAGCCTTGCATGAAGGTCATCTCCCTGATGAACTCATCCAGAAAGGCAGAGACATCAAGGAGTTAGAGAGCTGGGATCCCTTGATTGGGATCAAGTCCCGCTTCTGACGCTTTCATAGTGCAGGTAAGACGTTACAGAGGCATAAATATCACGGCTTGAATTGGCAGTATGAAAGGTCCTAAGAGCGTCTTAGGCAGCTGTTGCTATTCTCCTGAGATTGAGGAGAATAGCAACAGCTGCAAAGTGATGGTCACCACCGGCTCAAAGGTCCTGGTCCACACCTTTGTCACTGGACAGGAGGCAGCCTTGGAGACCCTCACTGAGGAGAAGGTCAGGGTGGTGGTTAAGCATAAAGGCAACAAGCTAAAGGTCTCCCAGAAGGGAACTGAGTCCGTCACAGTACTGTTGGATGGGAACACAATGTCAATAATCTGACTTTTGGCAGCATTGTATACAAGAGGACAAGCAAACACATCTAACTATCTGCCCTCAGAATGATACAAATGTAAAGACAAAAGAAAAAAAAAACTTTGACTTGAACATTGGAGACTTAATCAACACTGTTAGCAGACATATCAGAATACTAACTCCAGTTAGCGGCCCCACGGTGGCGCAGTGGTTAGCACTCATGCCTTACAGCAAGAGTGCTTGGTGCCGAGGGTCGCGTGTTCGAATCC
>JAOWBC010000710.1:3445400-3462793 GCA_028566105.1 Hypoplectrus providencianus
TGGGCCTCGCAGCGCCCGCCCCTACTCCTTCTGGCATTTCATCACTCCCTCTGTCCTACCATCAAGTACCTCTCCAGCGTGTGTTTGTGTGTGTGTGTGTGAGTTTGGATGTTTCAGGAGCCCAGCTGGTTATGTCGGCAGTGGGAGGGAGAAAAAGAGAGAAAGGAGCTTAGGGAGCCGGAGCCATGGCTCCAGTCTAGCATGACTCAGTCTGGGTGCATCCATGCCCCTGGGGAAAACACACAAAACATGTACCAAAACACACTGCTCGCCCTCCCCTCCTCACCCTCTGTAATCACTGTGTTCAGATGCTCACTTTCCCCCCTTTAACAAGCATTTCCATGTCTCTTAGCCCAGCTGCTCAGAGCAGTAATAACAGCAATGACAGGAGGGCGAGTGGAAAAGCATTAGTGCAGAGTCTGTTTGGGCTTTCCTGCAAAGAGGAGGCTGGGAGCAAAGATCTGTGCTCGGCTGCGTCTCTGCTCCAGAGGGCTGAAGAATGCGACGCCCGGGAGAGAGAGAGAAAGCACAAACTGGACGACATGAGAGAGGCCGGAGCGTTTACAGCCCCGGTTGGGAGGGGGGGGTTGGCCCACCTGTTCAAACAGCCAGAGCTATCCCGAGGAAATGAAAACTTCCATCTCTGCAGAGCTGTGCAGATCCTGCACACCAAATCCCTTTCACTTCCTCGCTGGCTCACTCGCTATCTTCTGTTTCCACAGCTGGCTCCAGGACAGTCTTTCCCTGCCTATCTGCACATCTAGACCCGGCACACAACCAAAATAAAAATCCCTCAACTCGTTCAGGTGGAAAATTAAAGCCCTTAATGTCAACATTTTCTGCAGTACGTCACATATACCATATGTCTACAAAAGTTACGCTATGTGGATAACTTTTAAGTGGGTCACAGTAATAATTCACCAACCCTCTGACACAGAAAGAGACCAATGGGGCCTCAGGTCGCTGGCACTGCAGCAGAGGTTAAAGTCCTGTACAGGGTGCCAGGGTTCCCTTTGTGTCTTTATTATGAAGTCCAACAGAACAGCTTTAAAGGATACTATCAATAGGATAAAAATGCATTTGAGAGCAAACATGAATTGAAATATGATTTACATTTTATTGCAAGTAAAACACATTTGTGATTTAAAATGCTTGTTTATTCATTTATTTATCATCTCTATCTCTCCAACTTGTGGCTGGGATCTATGCTAAAAAAAACTGATGGAAGACACCACTCTATTGGCCAGTCTCCATCAGCTTGACAACATCCACTGTTGATGCTGGAGGCCATGAGATAGAGCCGAACAGCAAACACAACTTTTGGATTAGCACAAAAACATAATGAATTCAAAAACAACATTTTTCAATTTGCAAACAAAATTTCAGATTCCGAAGCAACATTTTGGGATTTGCAAGCAAAACTTCTGGGTTTTCAACCAAAAGCTTTTGATCTGCCATAATACATTTTTAATCACAAATGTATTTTACTTGCAGTTAACTTTGTTTTGATTGCAGCCTCGATAGTCTTGCTCTCATTTATTCTTTCATTGCAATATGTGAAGATCTGCAGTCAAACTTTTCCTGTTTGCTGGCAGAATAAAGACACCTAAGTGAACCCAGAGCAGTGAGGAGCAGGGGGACAAACATGAACTGTCCTGACCTTGGCAAGTCATTGCTTGAGTCACTGTTTCACACCAAAGTGTGGGATAATTCTTAGGGTCAAGCTGGGTATGACCCCTCTGACCTTAAAGTATCTGTTCTATTGGTGCAGCTTTTAAACAGCACAGAATAGGAACATTTTGCAGTACTAACACCAACACAAGATATTTTTATTTCTCTCAGAAAAACAAGAAAATGGTCAAAAAGTTTTTTGTGATTCATGAAGCTCCCCTTTCTACAATAAACTAGTACTCAAGGCTGTAGGGAAATAGAGCCATTTTCTTTGCTGTTCGCTGGACAAATGGGAATAAAGTTTGTCTTGCACAACTTTACCCTAAAGCAAAAGCAAACGTCTCCCAGACTGTGGATATTAACCTTGAGTCCCTGTCTCTTCCCAGCCGGTCTGAGCCTTATCAGCAGATGCAGACTCCTGGCGTCGGACGGGGCAGACAGAGGTACCTAGAAATAAACACCACCTTAACTGCACCCATCGCCATGGAGATACCCTCAGGGGGGAGGCCAATGAAATACCTGACAATGGGTGAACAGCCTGCCAGCGGGTGCCATCAGCTCTTTTTACGAGCGACTAATGTACTCCCATGCCTCTGTCGGGGCTGTCCGTTATTACCCCCGTTCACTCCGCACGCAGACTCATCTGATGACTCATGCCATGGAGCAGGAGCAGCAGAAGAAGAAGAGCTGTTGTTCATGTATTCTGTCACCTTCTCTCTCACTAAAAGCCTGAACCCTTGGGTGTCAGAGGGGGAGAGGATGCAAATGATGGCAGCTCCGGCTGGTTCCCGCATGATCTGACAGCAAAGAGACACCCACTTTTTTTTTCCCCTCCTGAGCTTCCACCACCAGAAACCTCAAATTACACCTTTCAGACAAATCATAAATCAGAGCTTGTTGGTTAAATGCTTTTGTGTCAGACATAAAACACAAGCGGGACAGGTGGGGGAAAAGTGAGTCAGCTAGTAAAACGGAGGGAATGAATGTAACTGCGGTGGGGAGCCATCAAACTCAAAATTCACAACAACCCCACTGGTGACACGATCCTTTCACTAAGGGCTTTTTCTGACAAGCTGCTTTGAAAAAAGTGAAATGGCACTGTAGCTGTAAGTGCGCGCTGAAGCCACCGGGGGTCGCTCTCTCCCTCCAGTGTTGTGCTTAACAGATTAGGGGCAAGGCCAGCTGGACAGGAGACAAGAATGATCTTCACAGAACTGAGCCTCTACCCAGATACAAAACCCAGACTGTAAGCAGCTCCAGCAGGTCGACCTGTGCTCTTTTACCAGACAACAGCTCCAGTTACATATAAAATGCATATTTTAGGGAGCATATAAATACTTTATAGAACTGCCACAGCTGGCACTAAAACTTGTAAATCCTTTCTCATTTGTGAAAACATCTGCCAAAATATTCCTTTGTCTCTGGATTATTACTGAAGTACAACTCCAGGGCTCCTTTGTGGAACAATGGGAGAAATGCAGCAATGACAGAACAATACAATGTCAGGCTGGATTGATTTTTGCAACAGTCCATACCTGAGAGGAGGGAGATTGAGGGAAAGAAAAGATGCAAAGCTCCCTACTTAACTCTATCTGCAGATGTCGGTGACAAATTTATCTGTTTTATTACGAGAGTCCAAGAGAACAGCAGAGAGCGTGGGAGGTGGAAAAGTAGAAAAGTAGAGACAGAGAGAGGGAGAAGGAAAAAACAGTTGGATGTTTAAAGCCCTTTTGCTGGTCCCACAGGGCTTTGCAGGAGAAGCAACGGCGCAAAGCTCATGGTTGACTTGGTCCATCACGGGCGCATTCATACTTTTCCAGCAGGCAGACAGGAAGCACCTGGGTTCAAGGGTCCGGAGAGTGGCTGCACCCCCCCAGCCACTCTGCAGCCCCACCCAACACATCATCAGCCCGACTTGAAGGATCGTGCGCTGGCTCCGTCGCTCTAAACAGCACTCCCGGCTGCCTGTGTGTAAACAAACACACCTCCTCTGTAGCGAAACAGGGGAGCACGTTCTTTCATTCTGCTTCACCCCTAAGGCGCAGAAAACAGCAAAGAAGAAGAAGAAAAAAAAAAGCATGCCGTAGAACTGCTGGCTCTGCCTCTTTACACTAAAACCTCCATCGAATTAAATGGTTTTCCCTCAGCGGGGCTTGATTTCCAAAACTGTAAAGAGCCGCCACTAGAAAGAGGAGGGGAAAAGAGGGCTGTAAGAGGAACATGACTGATGGAGCTCTGCAGGGTTTTGGGCAGAGCAAAAGTAGCTGGGTGGGAGACTGGGCGAGCCGGAGCCTGGCGGGCACTGGGTCGCGCTGGTTTGTGTTTTGGTGACTGTGTGGCTGCTCCCGCTGGGCTCAATGGGGGATGAGAGGCTGGCCACAGCAGCCAGAGGCAAGTGGCCCAATGTAAACAGCTCATTCTGGCGGTGAGGCTGAGGAGCTGCTGTAATTACCGCTGGTCATGAGAAGATGAATAGAGATTTAGAGAAAGGGAGGAGAAGAAGTATATGAGGAGGTGGAGGAAGGATGAAAACAAGGGGCACCAGTGCTGGAGCGAGAGGTTTTGGGCGGGAGGGGAATGGTTCCAGCCCTCACATCGATCTTTATCTATCACAGATTCCCAGGGTTGGAAGAGAACAGGCCCGGGGCAGGGAGTGCAGTTCACACCAGCGCTGCACTCTGAAGCCAAACACTTCTTGTTACAGTCTCCGTTCCAGAGGCCCTTGGCAAATCAACTCTAATGCTACCGAGAGCCAGAGTGCTGAAAATTAAGTTAGTGGAAATTCATTTTCCTGTTACAATGGACCGAAGATAAAAAAGTTAAATCTGTTCCAAGTTCTGTCTTGAGCTCTGGTTGTATTCCAGTGACCTTATGTGCCTTAAAGAAGAGCTCCATTTGGACACATTGTTGATGGATGCTCAAATATTCCTCAAGCTAAAAAGAGGACAGTATAATATTCCTTGAAGGAAATGTTTTTAGTGCAGTGTTGTCAGCAGGACCTATAAAGTACTCTGACTTTTGCACTTATGTTGTTGTTGATGTTTTTCTGCTCGTCCTTCTCTTCATACAACAAAGGCCGCTTCTCAAACCCCAAAATGCTAACCAATTAGCGTCTGCTTTTTTGCACCATGCAAACCTTGATCTGAAGTGAAAAACAAGTGATAACCACTCAGGAGGCTATTATTCTTTGAAGGAGCTTCTGCAGCGATTACGGGTTACTCTTTAACTTCGAGTGACAACTTCTGTGTGAATGATAAAAGGGCCCTTTTGTCAAACATTTCTCTGAATCCCTGAGAGTTTTAAAGACTGTTAGCTGTGGGCCACAAGTCAATTTGGAGATGCACTTTTGTGTTTTGTTTTTCATATAAGGGCAGCATTTATTTTGTCCAAAATTTTCTGTGATTATTCAAGCACCAAAGCACTCTGAGTGTAGCATAGCATAATTAGCAACTTAAAGCAGAGGAACAAATATGAGTAAAGATGACCAAACCAATACACTATATATCACTGGTAGATGATAGCTACCAGTGATATATAGTGTATTGGTTCATGTTCATCATTAGTCATCAGCTAATGTTAGCAATAGTTAGTGTGCTTGGTTAATATATAATTAGCGGTATATGAAGTAAACAGCCAACTCTGTATTCTAGTTTAACCCACAAGAAAAAGAAAACAGTCATTGTTTAGAGATCGATAATTTACAATAAAAATCTCTAAAGCTAAAGCCGTAAAGCACACCCCACTTCTTTTATCTATTTTACCATTATTTACTAAATGCACATCAGCCCATGTTAGAGAAGACTTGAAGCTAGCAATTAAGAAGATACTCTAATAAATCAAGTAAGAAGTAGAAAAAGTTCTCTTCTTGCATACAAACAAAGTTATTTTGCAACCAGTGGAGTTGCCACCTGCTGGCCATGTGACAGAATGCTGGTTTTATTCACTTCTGCATTGGTTTCACTTTTCAGTCCAGGAGGCTGCTGCTCGGCTTGGGGGCCCCTATGGGAAGGCCCACTTCCCACTTGAAATGAAAATGAAAATGTCAAACAATAATAATAAAACACATCCCATTACTATTTTTCAGTCACCTTTTGCCCTGGAAAACAGTCCAGAACTCAATCAAGTAGCCAGCTAAACTGATATTGTTCATCAGTGTGGCAGGATTTAGGCTATTTTTACAGTGTGCATTTATGTTCCTTTATACACCACTATATGTGTCTCTATATGTCATACATGCCCTCATGTGTAGGTCAGAGGTTGGACCGTCCCCTACTACTGTGACTCATCGTCTGATCCGCGCTAGGCCTTTCCTCGAACCCAGCTCTGATTAACAAATTAACAAGCTTGGGAATTTATCCAGGCCTCAGGTAATGATACTGGACTACAAGACCCGGCTGCTGAGGATTAAGACTCCTTTATACCCAGATTACACAGCACTTAGCCCCCCTGGCGGAAAGAAAAGATGGGGCGGGCGTGCATTTGTAGGAGTCAGGGAGGGAGGGGCATCAGGTGTGCCCTTGCAGATTAGCGTAAAGCTCCTGGTAATGAAAGAAACGATGACCACCACTCCCTGCATCGCCTTTGAAGTCTGATCAGACGCAGGAATAAAAGACATTCCCCTGAAAGGAGCCCCCAGAGGATCAGGATCTACACACAGCCTCCCAGAGGTCTGCACTGATAAGGAGGACCAGGATTAGACCCATCCGGCCTCGAGTTTTCTCTGCTTCTCACTTTCGCTTGCCACTCAGCCCTATTCAGTCTTCTGCCCTTGCACTCCCTAAATGAATTTGATTTTCACATATGGGAGCATAAGCCTTGCCAACAGCCAAAGGTGACGAGGGAGGTTCTTGTTCTTAACTTTTCTTGCTGATGATTGAGTGTGCCAGTTACAGAAGGTCAGTTTCAGCTGCTGAGGTTTAGTAGTGCTGCTGAAAGTAAAAACAAGAGAGCGCTCAGATTTGTGATACAAAGTTTGGGTTGATCTGCATTTCTTTTTCAGCAAAGCAGACCAAAGCTGGCAGGATGAGAAGGTCAGGAAAAAATCTCCCACTGCATGCTCATACACACTAAATAAGGATTTAAAAGAAAAAAAAAAACAGCATTAAGACTGTGAAACCCAGGGCTCGCCTACAGAGCAGCCAGGGATGTCACTGATGGACATGTCTGACATTGTACTAACAAGCAGCCTGAGGATTGCACAGCAGCACACATATGCACACTGAACCACAGGCACAAGTGAAAAAAAAAAGAAAAACCTGCCTCGTGCACAGACACAATACTGTGTTTCTATCTTAGTGAGACTACAATTATTTCCCAACACCTACCTGCCTACATAAATCTGTCTAACTCTTTATTCTCAAAATGTCCATGATATTAAATGTCTTTTTTTTTCTTCATCTGCCACGGTTACCATCCAACCAGTAACCCTGAGGGACGCCACGCAACCAGAACGTAAATATTATATCAACCCAATATTGATTTCTTTTTCAATTTCTCAGTTGTATATATGCATATATTGTAGTAGTATATATAACATACCCAACATGGGGAGTACTACTCATCCTGTAAATTATTTATGAGTTAATAAATAAATAACTCTGATGATATTTTCAAGGTTATGTTAGTTTGAATTTGAATATTGGATGTTTCTAACAGACCCATTTCAAACTTGGTCTGTGGAGCTTGAAATATAATGTTTACAAAGACTGTAGGGTCTAAGGCAGGGGTCCTTGAAGGAGTCCCAGGGTAACTCAGAAAAACGGGGGTAGTTTGTTTTCATATTTAATTTAATGCAGCAGTGGGCTCAATGAATGCAAGAGCAATAAGACTGACGATTGTTATCATAGGGTTCCTCTTCCTCCAAAGCTGTCTGTTCATATAGTTGACAACTAAATAATTCTTGTCTTAATCATATTTAGCAGCCAAATCTATTCAAATGGAGGTCCAGAAATGAAATCTCATTAAACTGGGGCCTGTGACCTAATGTCCCTCGATAATGGGGTCCTTGACATTAAAAAGGCTGAGAACCACTAGTCTTAGGAATGATGCTGTCTAGTTGCATTATGGGATATGATGGTCATACATATATACTGTGTATATAGCATTTTTTAACAATTGTAATGTTGAAATACAATAACTGAGTATGACTACAGACGAGCCCAACCTACAACATCTTTTAACCAGGGCAGCTATGAGGAAAGGAAGGTGCTGGGTTTGGTCACATTTATTCAGTGACTTACGGTCCTCATAGAGACAGCATACACACAACAGGCACACACACAAACACATTTTTCTCTCTGAGCAACTCCCACCTGATCCAAAGCTGGGTTCAGTGGCTACATGAAGGGTTTTAAATAGGGTGAAGCATCGTCTAATCAATCCCTGCCCTGGGTAGGAGGAATGCGCCCTTGTGTGTGAGCCGCTCTGGGGGGGTTTATGTACTAGAAGAGGATTTGTATCAAGCGAACAGGGCTCCCTCCAGCTGTGCTACAGTCCAGCGGGGTTAAATTAAAGGCAAGCTACACAGCTCACTGTGTTGGCACTCTGGTTAAAACTCAGGATATCTTAGTTACAACAGCCTGGCTCATTTTCAAATGATCTTCTCCCAGATAAATGTCAGTGACCCCACGTTTATTTCCAAAAGGCTTTAACTAGCAACGCTTCACAGACTCCTGAAGCTGGATTTGGCAGTTTTGAAGGCTAAAGTGCCATTTGAGCCAGATATGTCAGTACGCTGCCAGCCAGTTATGACTTGCTGTCATCTCGTTTTTTTGCCCCCCCCCCCAGATCTACAGATGCCAAGGCGCTGGCATCATTCGCCCCTGATGAGTCGGAGCTGCTCACTCGTCATGAGCTGAGCTGTAATCCCCGTTCTTCTGACCCTTTGTGAAAGTCATCAGCTGATCAGCGAATGCCCCCTCTTGGCATCTTCACTTGACTCTGGGCTGATTGAGCGGATTTGGAGGGAGAGAGATAGAGAGAGAGAGAGAATAATGGAAGGAAAACTGAGAAAATGTACACGGGGTAGAAAGAGAGAGGTTGATGAAGAACACATGCTTATTCAGAGAGACAACCCAGAGGAGAGAGGAAGGGCTGCCAGCCAGTAAGTCGTTGGTACTGTAGGCGAAGCACAATCAGAGCAGCAGATGGCACTGATAGTGTGGAAGTGTTGGGGAGGGGAGAATGTAGAAGGCTAAGACAAGGCTCATTATCACCTCTCTCTGCATCACATGGCACATCAAACCCTCCCTTCCATCACCGCCCGTACCTCACGCTTCTGGTCTGATAACGGTGCATTACTCTCCCAGCACGGCCTCTCCGCTTCCATGGTGAGCAGCACAGAGCCTCGACCCGCTCCGAATCAAGAACACTTTGACTAACACCAATTAGAAAGGAAATGAATCTCTATATTTGAACAGATCCAAAATTCCACCAAAGAATGAGAAAAGTTATTTTAACTTATTGTCCACTTTGAGAATTCATGGTAGATGTCTTGATGTTGTTGTTTTCTTATATCTCCTTTTTTCTGAAAGTGAATTCACCTGCAGGTTGGGCAATATGTTATATGTCGTGCCATGATAGCATGTGATTCACCACTAGATATGGCAATATCGTTTCCACCATGGGAGCAAACTGGGGTAATTTGATTTCATGAGTCTCGTGCGATCTAATGAGTCTTTCATGATCTCAAGTCTTGATCTTCTTCAGTCTTTTGATGACATTAATTTGAGTGATCATGCAAATTTTTGTGCAAGATCCCAAGAATTTCAATGCAGTTGCAGCAATGAGTTTTGCTAGGGCAAACAAATGGAGGAAGGAGACCAAAGGAAATTTTATTGTCTCATTTGAAACAGCTGTTTTTGCCTAAATGGAAGTTCTAAATAAGGAAAGAAAATCATTTGTCGTGATAAAATTTGGTTTGGTATTTTAAACCTTTTCGTTATTGAATTTACAGAACAATTAATGTATCATTACATATATATTATTACCAACCCAACAAAAAATATAAAAACCATGATAGATTTTGACCATATTATACAATCTAATTCTGTTTCTGTCTACAAATAGCTCCAACAATTGTACTACATGCCTCCTCACAAGGTACAATTTTATTTTAAAGCTCGACACCTCCACAGTCTGATTCCATCATGACCTTCTTATCCAGACCTATTCTGGGCACTTCACACCCCAAAACAGGCCTGGATTTATCAGTCCTGAAGGGGCCAGGCTGTGCATTTACCAGCTGCCCACATGATGTTTTATCAGGGCTGCTGCAGCCCTTTATAACCTCCTGCTCAACCCATACGCTGTACATTCTTTCTGGCAGCCCAGCCAACACCAAACCACATAAACAGCACAACTTTAAAACATATAGTAATTCTGTCTTACTGACAGCCATGTTTCTCTTGACCTTCTAGAAAAATACTAATTTCAGATCATTTCATTGAGCAAATGCGATCATAACTGTTTATAAATACTGAGGGGTACCTCAAGCTCTGCTCGGTTGTAACCCCTAAATGCAATTGAGGGTAGTTAGCAGCCAAGCGAGGCCGAATGTGATCCCTATCTGAGGTCGTGACTGCGTGGCTGTGTGCAAAGGAGAATATAAGCAAGCCAGCAGAACTATCAACGGTTAAGGATGTGTGGTCTGGCCAAAGTGGATGAAGGTTTGGAAGGGAAATGAGGTTGAATGTGAGACTGCACAACATGCTCTGTTCCTCAATCCCAACGGTCTGGTTGGCTGGCCCTCTAGAGTTCAAATGTTCTTTTTAACCGAGGAACCGAAATACACCCTCAACGTGGTCTCTGGGTGACGCAGCTGTTTCTTCTCAAGAAAAGGCAAACCTAATGGGCAAAACAGTGATGATGTCAGTCATCACAGGCAACACAAGTATAGAATTTGGTCATGTGGAATGTCCCTGCGTTTGAAATGTGGTGAGATCAGGGGTCATAATGTAGAAAATTAACAAGGGTTCTGTAGAGCGCAAGCGGCATGCTTTAACTTTTCAGCTTGGCACCTTTTTCTGAATGGAAAGACGTGTTCTGGTGGAGCAGTAATTTCCGCTTCTACTCTTGAGGTTGTGCATAGACGGCACCATCGGGATTTACCGCTTTGACTATGATACACCACTACGTCACCCCTGCATCCTGACCAACCTCGCTACTGTGCTGTGCAAGAACTTTTTTCTGGGTTTGGGGAGTTAAGTTTGACTTCTGTAATAAACAGAACTTGGGGGAGGGGGGGTGGGGGAATTTCATTAATTTCATTATTTACTCTCCATGTCTCTAAACATTGATACCTCCTTTATTAGGCTTGTTAGATTCTTGCAACTGTTGGCAGTGCCACAAAATTAAACTCTTTCCGTTGTTGACTTTGTTCATTGTTAATGATAAGGATGTCTACAACTTCCCCACAATGTCAGCGTAAACATGCTTATCTCTAACAGCCCCCTGTCATCTACCCCTCCTCCGCTCCCTGTTGCTCCCAGGATGTGGCTGAGGTCGGGGAAAGGCAGGTGGGTTATGTAAGCAAGAGTTACGGGTTGCTGGGAAGTGTGTGACTATGTGTGTAGGTGTGTGTGCTTGTCGGTGCTGATGGAAGTGTGTTTCAGTCTGAGATTCTTAGAGGTCTTTCTACTACTTCAACCCCCCTACAAACCCATCTGTCTTTAACCTTGTAGAGCTTCCCCTCCTGTCTGAACAGATACAGACAGTGTTCCTTTTATGTCAGACAATTTTGTCCAGAGTGGGATAAAAAAGGTTTAACAGGAGCTACAGAAAAAGGCAAAAGGAGTCGAAGTACACTCGCATTTTATGGACAATCCAGGCTGTAATCATAATGTATACATGGGATGGTCCTGAACGAAAATCTCCAATATTCAAATGCCCCCCTCTCCCCATACATTGGTAAAAAAATAGATAAATAAATGCTACAACAGGGAACAATATGCTACAACGAGGAACAATGCACTGATATCTTAAAATTAGCTAATGCGATGATAATCAAAAATAAACATACTGCCATTATAACTGGTCTGCTGACGTTGTGAGTACAGCAGCAGAACCACGGTGGGTAGGAACAACCAATGCTAAAAGTAGTATGACAATTCTGGGAAAGTGGTTATACATTGAAAATTCCATTAGCATTTTTCAAAATTCTGACTAATGATATAACTACTGATCTTATGTTCAGAGTCATCACTCTTATGACTCAAAATAACGTTGAGCTCACTTGTATTCTGACTGAACTATTAATTATTAGCACATTTTCTGACTCCTGGGGGTCCCAAACCCTTGATTGAGAACCACTGAACAAGACCACCAAGGTTTCCTACAGCCCAGATCCCCCTGGAGGGTTGGCTCGCAGAATGGTCCCCCCAATGTTAAACACCCTCTTACAGCCTTGGGACAGTGCCAAGACCAAGGTGTTTTATTAATTTCTAAACCTTGTTCTCCTTTATCTTTGAGCTCATGACCTCTTAGTAAGGATTACAGCCAGTGTCACCCATCTATTTACCTCTGCACTATTAACTCGTGATAATCACACGCTCCCGACTGGAAGTTACTCTTTAGCACTAGCTTAAGGATTATGCAAAGGAGGAAGTCAATACAGGTTAAGTCTCTATTATCGCACAGCCAATACTTGCCTCTTGGCGCTAAATTGCAACCAGTAAATGGCTCCTTTTGTGGCATCTGCACAATAGAAGAAGGAGCAGAGATAGCATCGGCTTGTGCCTGTAATCAGCGGCCAGGTTTTGATTGACGTGCGGCATTATTAGCATGACACAGGCTAAGGGATGGGAGCTCCCAGATTACAATTTACACGCTATCTTCTCACACCGCTCAAGTCAAGAGCCTGTCACAACAACAGGTACTCTGGGGATCTCACACACACACATACGCCACATAGATACACACACAGGAAAAGAGATGTCAGGAAGGAGGTGGACAGGATAGAGAGCCTGAAATTGTGACATTTTACTTACATGGCAGCTCACAAAGGCTTTTTAAGGACAGGAAATCTTTCTTACCTGCAGAGAGAAAAGAAAAGACAGAGATGGATGTTGAATGAATGTTAAGAGTATTTCGTTAATGCAGGGTGTTAGTGTCACTTGTTGGCCAGTTGCTTTGGGTTCATTCTCGTCTCCCTTAGGGAAACAGAGAGGAGGACTGGATGTCCTTATTTGGCCACGTGGGCGCTCCTCTAGACGGTCTCTGTTTAATAGCACAGTGGTGGTCAGCTGGTCTCAGCTGGTTGGGCTGATGGGCATAATTCCTCTCTCCACAGTTAACTCTTATCATCAACAAGTCTGTGCACACAGACACCACAGGCCGACATACAGGATTCACAGGAGAAACGCTGATATACCACAGTGCTACTGCAACTGTGTATCAAGTATCGCTTGTTGGTACAACTGCTGCTTTTATTATTCTTTTCGTTTAGCGTCACCGCATTGCTATAAACTTCTAATAATGTAATAATAAATAATGTAACTCCAGTTGATTCTGCATTATTGATATAAAACGGTTCAAGAGTAGAGATCCCAAGTTTGGCTTCAATGAAGTTCTCAAAAGTGCTACAGCATACTCTTTAATGATGCACTAGCTAATGTGTATCTTATATTATCATCATCATCTAATATTATTGATAAAAAGACGATGAGGCTACTGCAGACCTGCCAAGCGTTAAACACAGTTTGCAGCCTGCTGATGAACATAGAAGAGGATTTAGCAGCTGAAGAGAATATTTCCCCAAGAACTTGGAGGAGACTAAAAACATAGCTAAATGAAGAGAAAACAGTGTAGTTGGATGCACAAGAAGACCAAGATCATGACTTTAAATGGGAGCAGATGTTGCTTTGTGTCTATTGGATGTATAAATAGGCAACATATTCACATGGAGGGGCTTGTATGGCAATGCACAACAGATCAATTACTTTCTTCAAAAAAAATGGTAAAAGAGGTATATGAGTATATATGAAAATACTATATATATTGTCCATATTACCAGACTTGGAATGATGTGGCATGAGCCATATAGGATGCATTAGAGACATGGATGCATTTATCATTATACATCTGTTAGGATTGTAAAATCATTTGGCCTTGGCAGAGGTCAGTGCTCTCTGAGTTCCCTTCTAATTCTAGGGTCAGATTACACTTCCTTTCTTTGCCT
The DNA here is from genome assembly GCA_028566105.1 of Hypoplectrus providencianus. Classification (NCBI taxonomy): domain Eukaryota; kingdom Metazoa; phylum Chordata; class Actinopteri; order Perciformes; family Serranidae; genus Hypoplectrus; species Hypoplectrus providencianus. The sequence continues at coordinate 3,459,247 of JAOWBC010000710.1, forward strand.
CAGTCTCTGATTGTTGTACAAAATCGGTTTTGTTAATTAAGATGTACTACCGCTTTCAGAAACAATAAAAAAAGGTACTGTGAGAAATAAAAGCTCTGAAAAGTAACAGCATGGTTCCACTACAACAGGCACACAATTCATTAGAGAGACAGCGAGAGGGGCTGGGCTTCCTCTTAATTCCCTGTCTAATTACTCGTCCCCGGCTCACCCCAGGTCAAAGACCCTGCAGGTCCCACTCTAATCCGTCTCCTCGGCCCACTTCAAAGGACCCTGATTACAGGGAGGAGAAGAATGAAACGAGAGAAAGACAGAGAGAGAGGACAGGATGGAAAGACAGAGGGATGAAAGGAAGGAAGGACGGAAGGTGGAGGGAGCCAGAATGGAAACATATCTTGTCTGCCTTGTGAGGTCCTTCCAGCTCCCAGCTGATGCTCCTTCGCCTGCTTAGCTCAGCCCCCAGAAGGCACGAGAAGCCATGTGGGCTCAAATCTCAAAGTACAAGACGCACGCGAGCGTACACACTCGCAGCTCTTTTTCCATTGTCATATAAACGACAGGCTGATTCTCAGTGCGGCTGTAAAACCTAGTAGACAAATGTAGCATAATAGCGGTACTGTTCTGTGAACATCTGTGTATGTTTTCCAATTTACCATTGAGACTGTCTAAACTCTCTGCCATCTATTACATGATTTTAGGAGCCAAAGCTTTCAGAGGAGAGATAAGGAGCGGCTGTTAGAGAGCATAGGAAGAGGAAGCCAACATTTTCCACAGCTTCTTTTAACAAGTATATCCAGCACAATGTGTCTGTAGCCATTATATGTTGAGGTCAAATAATTAGCACTTTAGTGGGTTTAAAAACAAGCTGCCAAGTACTGACTACTTTGTTGGTGCTGTTTTTATGAATTGCATCATGTCAGCTCCTTGGATTGTCTCTTCCCTTTTCAGTCTTCAGGCTTGGTGACAATAACTGCTGTTGCCGCTTCATATTTTATTTACTGCTATCCCAAACAAACCAATTGTGCTCCAGCTGAAACTATAAAATTCATCACTTCCAGTGTGCCTGAGGTTTTTTTTTTCTTCTGGGAAACATTATCCCAGGTGTTCATAAAAGCAAATGAAAACAGCTTTTACACAAATAGAATCACTGTTGTGTCAGATCCATCAAAAAAAAAAAAAAAAAAAAAAAAAAGTAGAAGAAGCCAAACGTATTTGTTGGAAACGTTCTGGATAATTAGTTAAAAATGACAACTCTTCAAAGCGAGAAGACAGAGCTGAAATGATTGAGTAGTAAGCGAATCCCACTTGGGCACCATATTTCACCTCAACAATGCTCTAAGTACTCTAATATATACAGTTTTCCGCCCACTTCTGCATAGTCTGGAGGCTGGAGAACATAGCCAAAGTTATAAAGTATAATTTCAAAGCAGGGAGAAAACAGATGAGGGAAGTGAGGGAGAGCAGAGGAGGGAGTGAGAGGAGTAGGAGGACAGACTTAAGAGGCCTGAGGCTGACTGTCTCTCCCTCTCTCTCTCCCTTTCTCTCTGTCTCTCTTTCTCCATGGCGTGGACGATCGGTGGCTGGAATGAGGCTGGCCGCTGGCTAGACTTGTCTGTCCACAGGTTTAAATTTAGGCTGGATCAGACGGACGGAGCCCTCGCCAGCCAGCCGGCGAGTCACTTGTGGAAGCCTTCGCTGACCACATTATCATTTCTCCTCACCTCGCAGAGAAGGACGCGGCCACCCAACTTTAAACTTGACTTGACGCATTCAAAAGTCTTTGGATATAAGGAGCCTATTCCAGTAGTGTGCAGAGGTGGATTTTGGTGAAAGTATTCCCTTAGCCTCTGCTACAAGACTGAACAAGGCGGAGAAATGGATGTTAGGACATTTGTAGTGTTTAAAAGGGACCTTTTGTACCTTGTCCTTATTTTTCGTCACATAATATAATGTTACATTGTCTGAAATCCATGTTAAATATGGCCAAGGTGTTGAATTATGCAGTCAGTGTAGAGAAAAGTCATCCTTGTGAGAAAAACCTCAAATTTCTGACCTTTTTTCCTCTCTCAGCTAGAATTGATGTCCTTTTCTGCCTGATTTCTTATATGGTCATCTGCTCCAGACACATTAATTAATGGTTAACATTGCATATATTGCTACATGTAGCAGCTAATGCTAGATAAAACCTGCGATTCTCTTGATTTCAGACTGAAATCTTGCTACAGCATATTTGATTGAGTCCTTTTGGTTTTGAAGCTTTTTCATACTTTTTCACAGTAGAAAGTGCTGCTTATGTTCTCACTGTCACCCAACTGCTACACATGTAGCTACATGCTAACGTCATAATACCCTTTTATCTGTGCAGCTGATATTAACCTCTCTCCACTTTTGAAATGACTTTGTACTGAAACATCTCGGCTTTTGATTTAGAAGCTTTCAATGGTGATTTTTCACAGCATAAAGTGCTAATACCGGCAGTACAGAAACAGCTAGACTCAGATTGGGCTTTTTTTGAAAGGGAACCAAGGAGAAAAACGCAACAATGAAGCATGTCGCACAAAGGGTGGAGCAGCCATAAAGCAGTATGGGAAAAATAGTATTTTGTGAACATTAAAGTATGTAAACATGTTCTGGCAGAAACCATAAAACACATGTATGAACCTGAAAATGAGCATAATATGTCCCCTTTAACTCTCATGTCTCATTTTGAGTAACTGTGGTTTAAACTGCAAGCATACTTCCCACCTACAAATCAAAATCTTAACATACTGTATACATTATACTCTTAAGTTCTAGACCACCAACTAAATTTCCACTGTATATATAAACAGACAGAGGGTGGTTTCACTGCAGTTTTTTTTTTTTTTTTGCATTCACTCTGAGAGCACAGAAAAAGGAGAGGGAACGCACTGACAATGAACAACTGTCCATCTGATTCTGCAGTGTGCAAACAGCAGTTCAATCAGAGGGAATGATAATGGCGAGATGTCTTATCAGAGCTTCTGATGTGGAAAGTCTGACCAGCATTCAAATCAGCAAATAAGGCATAATTGCGGACGGGCTCATTCAGGTCTTTGAGGTACACATCTTTTCCCATCAAAGAATACGGGGCTGGAGAGTATCTGTTTACAAGCTATTACTCACTTCCCCCTCTTGCTGGCTTGTTGTCCACATTATGCTATCTTTCCTCTAATTGCGTCTTATTATGCTGGAGCGATAAGGGAACCATGAAACGGGGACACCGCCTCTCATGTAAACATTTGGACGTGATTTTAGTTTGCGCTATCTTAGCTGTCGGTGTCTAATGTGTGTCTGAGTGGGTGTGTGGGTGGAGGCGGAGGTGGAGGTGGGAGAGGGGTGTAAACCTCCGACGGCAGACGAGCCGCGACCTTCTCGACAACAACTGAGGAGAACAGACAGCGTGGAGTCTCTGCAGCTGTTTCTCCGCGGCCGCAGAGGGGAGCTTTTAATTGAATGTGAATGCAAGTTGCAAAGGCTTTTAATTTGGCCTTGGCTGGAGAGACACACACCAGGCGGGGCGGGCGGGAGA